>JASDQU010587987.1:33783-53640 GCA_032191745.1 Picea mariana | reverse complement strand
AGAAGCTTCGAGAATTCATCTTTTTCCTTGCTTTAGAAAGAGTTCGCACCCTAGCAATTCAGCACAGTGAAAACTTCTCGCACCCTGGCTTAAGGCAACCTACGAGAATCATACATTCTCGCAGGAAAATATACTAGCAGCCTGCGAACAGTCTTCAAAAAGGTGATTTCTGGAAAGAGATGAAGGTAACTTTTCTCAGGAGAAAGTTCTAATGAAGAGCCTGAGTACACCATCATCAATACATCATCATGACGACCAAAATCATGGGTAACAAAGAGAAAACCTAGCTAGAAGGTGAGATGTATGCTCTGATATTTTTTCTTCAGTTATGAAAATGAAAATACAAATGAGGGGGCACTCCCTATGGAGTTTCCACTTATTATCATGGTGGTCAATAAGGTAGGTCAACTTACAAGAGGCATAACTCACGCATACAAGTTATGATTGAGGTGACTTTTGGAACATTTGAAACGTATTGATGTAGCGTCAAAGGATTGGGAGCTATGATCATAAATTTTGTACTCCAAAAAATTCAATTTGATACCTCAAAATGGATATGGAAGGGTTCATAACCCAAATTTCCAACATGGGCCTACCACTAAAATGGGCCTTACAAGCCATTTTTTCCATCTTTTCCTCCAAGAAAGTACCAAGACAAATGACATTATATAATTATCCAATCCTAATCATAACTCGCCATTAAGGGAGGATTTTGGTCCATAAAATATTTTACTAAATGAGGTGAGGAAATGTTTCCTTTACCTTCTCCATGGAGTACCATTTTTCCTTACCTAAAAGTTGTCCTTTCAACCTAATCTGCCAAAGTTCATGTTGCCCCTGTGTAGTAGTTCTTGATTGACTTTGTAGGAATTATCACCCACCTTCTCCAATACTTCAAAAGATCGATACTACATAGCCTAGATCTTCTTACGAGGACCCTACAACATTTCTTTATTCAAATACAACCAAACTTTTTATCCCACCTTGAATGTTTTCTTAGTTCTGAATGTTTTCTCAGTTTTGTGTTGATCATGTTGGGACTATACCTTTATTGTGAATTTTTCAATGTCCTCTGTACTTGAAAATGGGCTTGCCTAATCATTTTGACAAATTTATTTTCTTTCAAAGTTTCTCCCGTGATGTCTTCTCTCACTTCTCCTTTTTATCCATATACAAAATTCAAGGGTGAAGGTGGAAAAATCCCAAAGAAAGTTTCAAACGGGAAATTACTGGTAGAATTATTGACTACTTTGTTTTAAGAGTGTTGAATATAGATTAAATTTTCATCTTGGATCTTTGGATGCTTCTTATTATAGCCCCTCAAAAACTGAACCAATTCCATATTGACTACTTCAACATAGTGCCCATATTTTCCCAAAGTGTAATCCAAAAGGCACTAAGAAATATGGTATCCGTGTGTAAGATGATGCTCCTTGGTATCCCAAATTGCACCTAGATCTATTCAATTAACATGTTTTTTTCTTTTTATCCTCTGTTGGTATTTTTCAAGGAATAATAATTCACATCTTGTTGAACCTATCAACCACCACAAATATATACTAGTCATCTCCCTTCCTAGTTGTTGGAAAACCACCCAAAAAATCCATGGAAATGCTTTCTCTAGGTCAAGTGGGTATAGTTAAGGGATCATATAAACATTTATTTGTATTGATGGGCTTTTTGGTACAACAAAGTATGCATCATATAACATATTGAGCTACATCTTCTTTCATTTTGGGCCAATACACATACTTTGTAATTTGGAAACTATCTTCCCAACACCAAAATGTCCTACAACCTTGGAGGTGTGAGCCTGTTTGATAGTTTGCAATCTTTCACCTTTAGGGACATAAATATTTTCGAGCTTGTAGATAAACCCATTATAAATATGATAGCGAGCCTTACTGTCACCTTATTCTACTGAAACCCGGTTCTATAAAAATTGAAACTATTATTTAAAGTCCTCATATTCAGTGTACGCCTCTTTGTATGCATCATTGGTAAAAGGCTTCATGTGCATAATTGTGCTCAAATATGTAATATTGTATGTGGGTGTATTTGAATCCATTCTTAACTTTTATGATTAGATGAAATTGTCACAAAAACCTTGTCCACTTGTAATGTTTGGTCTCCTAAAGATTACTCTCGGCCTACAAATACTACATTGGATAATGGTTTCCTTCCCCATAAAATAGTGCTTCCACTTATTAACATCTTGAACCAAGGCATATAGTTCCTTTTCATATGTATGGTAGTTCAATATTACCCCATAAAAAATTTCAGAATGATAACATACCGACTTACCTCCCTACATCAATATTTCTCCCATATAATATCCACTTGCATTTGTCTCCAATTCGAAGGGATTATGAAAATCAGTAAATGCAAGGAATGGTGCTTGATTGATATTCAATTTCATCTCATAGAAAGATTTATGTTGATTCTTTTCCCACTATAAACTATTACCACTAGTTGTTATGGAATGGAGTGGCATAAATTCCACTGAAAAGGATGCTATGAAATTCCATAAGTACTGCATTTCCCTAGAAAAGCTCCTAACTTCAGTGGAAATAGTAGGAACTAGCCACTTGAGGATGGCCTCCATATTTGAGGGATTTGTCTTGATCTCCCCCTCATCAATCATGTACCCCAAATACACTAATGAATGAAAATAAAAATCACATTTCTTAAGGTTATATAGTAGTTAATTATTTTTCAATGTCTCCAATACCTACATGAGATGTGAGATGTGCTCTTACCATGTAGAGTTATAAATCAATATGTCACCCAAATACAATGTTACACTGAATCTAAATAGGGATGCAATACATCATTGATAAATCACATAAATGTAGCTCATTCATTATATAAACCAAAAAACATGACCAACCATTCATACAAAAATTGCCTTGTCTTGAAGGTGGTGTTCCAAGTGTCTTGTTATTTAATGCATACCTAGAAGTATCTTGATTTGAGATCCAACTTGTTGAAGTACTTGGCATGTTGTGGCCAATCTAACAAATCATCAATGTTGAGAAGAGAGTATTGATTCTTGAGTGCGATATTGCTCAAATATCTATGGTCAATACACACTCATCAATTCCCATCCTTCTTAGGTACTATGATGATATATGACCCACAAGGTGAGGTGCTTGGCTGAATTACTTCCTCCTGTATTATTTGTTGTAAATGTTTCTTCACTTCATATACTTCTATAACATAGTGTCTATATATCCCAATATTTAGTATTGGGTAGTTAGGAAACAATTCTATCTTGTGCTCCAGTTCCCTGTTATGTGGTTGTTGAAATATTGTCACTGCAAAGAGTATTCTATTTATTATTGATGCATTATTCATTAGATCAATCCCCTTTTGTAAAATTATCATGTTGGGCATTGTAAATGACCAAATCCCCTTTTGCAGATTGGTCAAACCCTAATTGTAATATGAAAATTAAAGTGGTTCTAACCACCCAGAAAGAGAAGTCAGCCCCCAGGCAAATTAAAGTGGTTCTAACCACCCAGAAAGAGAAGTCATCCCTGCCAGTGAAGAGACACCTCCTTTCATCACTTGCCAGTTTGTATAAATAAAGGAAGCCAACGCCTCATTTTTTCACTCACTCTTTCGATCATCTAGAGCGCAAGTTTGGTAGTTGTAGTTGGAGAAGAAGAGAGAGAGGCGCATTACTTGGGAGAGTATATTCTATAGTATTTGGTTTATTGTCTTGGCATTGTATTGGCTATCTATATTAAGGAATTTTTTACTGGGTTTTCTCGCCCATGAGGGTTTCCCAGGATAAATGATGTGTCTCTTGTGATTGTGTTTCTCTTAGTGATCCCATCTATGCTATGGTTATCTAGTAAATTGAAAAGAAACTAATAATAGCTTAAACTCTAACATGGTATCAGAGCTAAGTTGAAGAGAGAATCTTTCACAGGAAAAATAAAAACATCATTGTTGTCGTACAAGAAAATTAGGGATTTTTATTAAGAGGATTTTCATCCCAAAATTCATCTAGAAAAGTGTGCCCTAGCCCAAGGAACTCTTTGGCACCTTTAGCGCAACTTTTCAGTGGATAGAACTCTCAGAAAGTGAAACCCTAGTTTTCACCAGTACCAGAAGTACCAGGAAACCAGAAGTACCAGAAAACCAAAAGCACCAGTCCATAAATCCGTTGGTGAAGTTTGAAGGGAAAAAATTTGGATTTTCTAAAATCCAACCACACCAGGATACTTGCCTCAGCCAAGCGCACCTCCTGGTAAGTTTAAAATTCCATTCTGAGCATTTTCATTTTTGGTCATTTTCCTAGCTCCGGGTAAAAGATGTCTGCAAGCACTAAGCTTGTTGAAAAGCTAGAAGGTGTGGAAAACTTATGTTCCTAGAGGTATAGGATTGGACTCATTCTTGAAGAGAATGAACTAGCAAGATTCATTAAAGAGAATGTACCAGAACCCGTCGATGTTGCAACTAAAGCAAAACACCAAAAGGACACATTTAGGGCCAAAAGAATCATTGCAGATTCTATCAAAGACCACTTGATTCCTCAAGTTTCTTCAAAGAAGAATCTAAAAGAAATGTTTTATTCCCTAACCAAATTATATGAAGGAAATAACATAAATTGGAAGATGAATCTAAGGACTCAACTCAAGAATACAAGGATGCAGAAAGGAGAAACAATCCAGAAATATTTCTCCAGAATATCACAATTCAAAGAACAACTAGAAGCAATTGAAGATACTATGGATGAAGAAGAACTTATAATGAAATCCCTTAAGGGTATCACAAGACCTTGGGATGCATTCATCCAAACTATTTGTGCCAGAAAAGACAAACTACAATTTGACAGTCTTTGGGAAGAATGTGTTCAAGAAGAATCAAGAGTAGCTAACAAACAAGATTTGATATCAAGAGATGAAGATCAAGCCCTAGCTACTCACACTAAGGGAGTAAGAAAGAATTCTTAATTCCATAAAGAAACTCATAAGGAGTCTCACCCCCAAAACAAATTCATACATAAAGAATCTCAACCAAGGATATTCTAGAAGTTTCAGAAAGGACAAAGAAGAGAAAAAGATTTATCATCCTACCAATATTACCATTGTGAAAATATGGGACATATTGGGAAACATTGTCCAGCTAGATGAGAAGAATACAAGAAGAAGAAAAAGAGGCACCATGTCCATGTAGTTGAAGATGAAGAGCCATCCACAAAGATGATAAAATAACATATTGAAGACTATGTCTTAATCTCTGCCCTCTCAGGATCAGTATCACCTGGTGAGGACACTTGGCTCATTAATAGTGGTGCTTCCAAGAACATGACAGGTCAAAGATATATTCTCTCTTGCCTTTTAGAAAATATTTTTTCTCGGAAAGTTACACTTGGGGATGATTATCAATACCCTATCAAGGGAGTAGGAGAATCAAATTACAAGCTTAATTCAGGGACCCCAATGAAGATGAAGGATGTACTCTATGTACCAGGTTTGACAAAGAACTTACTCTCCATCTCAGCTTTAGAAAAGAAAGGCTTTAGAGTTTCCTTCATAGATGGAGAATTCCTTATGTGGTCCAAAGGAAATACCATGGAAGAAGCAATTGTTATTGGAAAAGAAGAAGGTGGCTTCTATAAGCTAAAGGGTCACTCAGAAGAAGCCATGATCCACTCCATTGAGAATCCATGTGAACTTTGGCATAGAATATTATCCCACATCAACTACAAGGCATTACCTTATGTAAGCAAGGCAGTCACAGGTCTACCAAAACTCAAGGTTGACCATGAAGGTGTGTGCAATGGATGTGCATAAGGAAAGAACATCAAGAACCCTTTTTCGAAGAGAGACAGTAAAGCAGAAGGACTCCTAGAGCTCATTCACTTAGATGTGTGTGGCCTAATGCCATCATCCTCCATCAGTGGGTATGCATACTATGTATATTTTATTGATGACTATTCTCGTAAAACCTGGGTTTACTTTTTGAAATCAAAAGATGAAGTGATCAGTAAATTCAAGGAATTCAAAGCCTTGATAGAGAATATTTCTGAAATAAATATCAAGATAATCAGGTGAGATAATGGAGGAGAATACACCTCAAAAGAGTTTGCAAACTTTTGCAAAGATTCTAGAATCAAGAGGGATCTCACCACTCCCTATAATCCTCAACAAAATGGTATAGCAGAAAGAAATAATAGAACTATAATGGAAGCAGTGAAGACCATGATCCATGATCAACATATTCCAATGTACCTATGGGAAGAAGTAGCAAAAACAACAGTATATGTACAAAACAAATTGTCCCATAATGAACTTGGGTTCAAGACCCCTAGAGAGATGTTCTCTGGAAAGAAGCCAGAAGTAAGCCATCTCTAAAAATTTGGCTGCCCAGTATTTGTACATATTCCAAAAGAGAAGAGAACCAAGATGGACCCTTCACAAAAGAAGGGAATATTTTTTGGATATTGTGAGGTCTCCAAGGCCTTCATATTTTATATGTCAGGTTACCATCATATTGAGATCAATAGGGATTTCAAATTTAATGAAGATACAACACTCAATAAATCAAGAAGATGCCATCTTGAAGAACTATATGAAGAAGAACCTGTAGCACCCATAGTTGCAGAACCAGTGAGGGAAGTCATAGCTTCCCCTGATGAGGAGATTATATAAGACCATGACATAATAGAATCTCAAGAACCTCCCCAAATGTCGATCTCTCACAAGAGAAAGCCAGCCTGGGCAAGGGAACTTATCCAATATGGAGAGAATTATGGTGTCCCCAAAGGAACCATGAGACAAGTGAAGAAACCAAAGCCATTCTCCAGTTATATGGATTTGATGTGTGATCTCTTAGAGAAGGAGCCTACTTGCTTTGAAGAAGCCATTTAGAAGAAAGAATGGCCAGATGCCATGACAGAAGAATACCAATCCATCATAAAGAATGATGTATGGGCAATGGTTCCCAGAACGAAGAGAAAGGATGTGGTATATTCCAAATGGATTTTCAAAATAAAACATGATTATGATGGAAGTATTGAGAAATATAAAGCAAGTTTTGTTTCTCATGGATTTTCTCAAAAGGAAGGCATTGATTATGAAGAGACGTTTTCTCATGCAGCCAGTTACACTTCAATCAGAACCATCATAGCCCTTGCAGCTAAGATGAAGTGGAAGTTACACCAAATGGACGTGAAAACAACTTTCTTGAATGGTGTCATTGAAGAAGTGTATATAGAACAACCTCAAGGATTTGAATTTGAAGACGGGAAGACTCATGTCTGCAAGTTGAAGAAGGCTCTATACAGATTGAAGCAAGCTCTTAGAGCTTGGTATGGAAGGATTGACAGTTTTCTGACGAGATTGGGCTTTACCAAGAGTAAAGTTGATTCTAACCTTTAATTCAAGGTTATGAATGTTGATACTATTATATTGTTGTTGTATGTGGATGACTTATTCTTAACTGGAGAAGAAAAGCTCATCATCAAATGTAAGAAGAAGTTCACTGCCAAATTTGAGATGAAATACCTTGGCATAATGCACTATTTCTTAGGTCTCGAGGTCTGGCGGATCTCAGAGAGTATCTTTCTTAACCAAGGGAAGTATGTAGTTGAAATACTGAAGAGATTTGATATGTTGGAGTGCAATTCCATGAATACACCCATGGAAAAAAATTTGAATCTCCTGGTTGACACTTCGTCAGAATTGATTGATGCTATGATGTACAGACAAATCATTGGATCATTGATGTATCTGACGAACACTAGGCCAGATATATGTTTTGTTGTGAACACCTTGAGTCAGTTTCTAGTAGAGCCCAGACGTGTTCACCTGATTTTTGTAAAATATGTGATGAGGTACCTTAAGGGTACAATAGATTGTGGCCTCAGTTATGATGGAGATCATGACTTCAGACTAAGTGGTTATACTGATTCAGATTGGTCTTGAAGTGTCTCTGAAAGAAAGATCACTTCAATATGTTGTTTCAGTATGGGGTCAGCCATGATCCCATGGCAGAGTAGGAAGAAATCAAGAATTTCTCTCAGCATGGCAGAAGAAGAATACATTGTTGCATGTTCTACCAGTTGTGAAGCCATATGGCTTTAGAAGTTGTTGACAGGTCTATTCGATCTAGAGATGGAAGCAACCATGATCCTATGTGATAACCAGAGCTACGTAAAGATGACAGAGAACCTTATGTTTCATGACAAGTCAAAACACATAGAGATCCGACATCATTACATCTGTGATGTGGTGTAGAGAGGATCCATAAAGCTCCAATATGTTAGCATGGATGAACAGGTTGTTGATGTGTTGACCAAGCCTCTATCTCATGTAACGTTTGAGAACTTTCTATATAAGATTGGTGTAGTCCGAATGGATCTCCCTCGAAAGGGGGAGTAGTGATGTGCTGCCAGCCTTGTGCTGTGATTCCATATTCATGCTGATGATGTGTTTCCAGCCTCATGTTGTGATGCCAGCTTCATGTTGATGATGTGTTTCCATCCTCGTGTTGTGATGCCAGCTTCATGCTGATGATGTGTTTCCAGCCTCGTGCTGTGATTCTATCTTCATGTTGATGATGTGTTTCTATCCTCATGCTATGATGCTAGCTTCGTGTTGATGATGTGTTGTCAGCCTCGTGTTGTGATGCCAACTTCATGCTGATGATGTTGTGTTGTTAGCTTCGTGTTGTGATGCCAACCTCGTGCTGAAGACTCTCAACCTAGTGTTGATGTTGATGATGCTCCAGCCTTTTTGTTGTGTTTTTGATGATATTGATGATGAGAAAAAACTTCCGATGATTTATAGATATGCCAGTCAGTGTTCCATATGTTGTTGATGATTTTTCTCTCTCTCTCACCCGATGTTGTTGTAGAATACCCTTCTTGTTAAGGGGGAGTGTTGAAATTTTGTAACTACAAAGAGTATTCTATTTATTATTGTTGTATTATTCATTAAATCAATCCCCTTTTGTGGATTGATCATGTCGGTCATTGTAAATGACCAAATCCCCTTTTGCAGATTGGTCATACCCTAATTGTAATATGAAAATTGAGAAGTCGGCCCTTGGGAAAATTAAAGTGGTTCTAACCACCCAGAAAGAGAAGTTGACCCAGCCAATGAAGAGACACCTCCTTTCATCACTTGCCAGTTTGTATAAATAAAGGAAGCCAACGCCTCATTTGTTCACTCACTCATTTGATCATCTAGAGCACAATTTTGGTAGCTACAGTTGGAGAAGAAGGAATAGAGAGAGGCTCATTACTTGGGAGAGGATATTCTATAGTGTTTGGTTTATTGTCTTGGCATTGTATTGGCTATCTATATTAAGGAAGTTTTTGTTGGGTTTTCACCCCCATGAGGGTTTCCCAAGATAAATGATGTGTCTCTTGTGATTGTGTTTCTCTCAATGATCCTATCTATGCTATGGTTATCTAGTAAATTGAAAAGAAACCTAATAATAGCTTAAACTCTAACATTGGTAACCTTTTAATCTCTTGAAACACTCCCTTATACACTTGCAACAAATCCTCCAACTTTTATTTTTTCTCTTTAATACATCCCTCGAGGTATGTCATCACTCTTACCAATTCATCATGTGGCTAATTCTCCCTTAAGAAAATAAGTGCATACTTCTTACTAGAACTGATCGTGTTTTTGTCTTTGTTAGCACTTATGAGAGAGATATTTGACTTACCTTTGTGTTTATTGATGATGTAATATTTACCATCCTTGATCAAGATGTGTTTATTTTCTCTCCTCATGAATATTTCATCCCTCATATACATGTAGGGGCTCCCTAACACTACACCACAAAAATCAAGGAGTACTACATCTAACTCCACTTCATCCATAGAATCTACACTTAGAGAAAACTTGATCTTACACTATTTCATGACCTTGAGCATTGCATACTTTTTTACCCATACCAATGGATGTGGGATAACATGATCATGAACTTTCAACCAAAGTGTGCTGACCAAAGTAGCTGCTATAATGTTTTCCTATGAACCAAAATTGAATAGATAATCCACCTTGGTATTTTTGACTCATATCTTGATATGGAAGAGTCTTGACATCTTGTTCTCTTTCTTGTGATGAGTCCTACTTAGATTCAATTCCCTTTACAATAAGGTTTAGAAAATATTCCCANGGGGGGGGGGAGGACGGTGAATTAGTATCAAGTACAATTTATCACCTTTTACAATTTTATTTTCTATGAAATATAGTATTCAATATATAATAAAGAGCAGTAGAAGAAATACATAGTGCACAATAGATATACATGGAAATACACTAAATTTTTTTTCTTATATAATAAAATATTACATTCAAAGGAAGCTACAACTTCCAATATTTTTCAGCACCCACTGGAAGGATCCTCCAACCTCCTAGTTTATAGGCTCCAACCTAAAGGAAGCTCCAACTTCCTGTATTCTTTGGCTCCAACTGGAAGGAGGCTACAACCCCATTTCCTTGCCCCTTCCTTCCACCCTTGAATATATTAGAGAGAATCAACCTTCATATATAAAGTTTAGGTCCACATGTAAAATCCAACAATCACATAAAAACCTCGTAATGATGCCAAAGATTCTTCAAGAACAATATGTTGCTTGGACATCTTATGTAATTCTTTGCTAGTTGTTGAGTTAATATAGATCCTTTCATGACAGATACTCAGAAACTGGTGGGGCCTCACGTGACAAGGCTAGGTATACCCGTGAGGGCCTCATGGGACACTATATGCTCAACCAAAGAGGGATTACTAAATAAGGTCCTTTTAGAAAAACCTCCTCGCACTTGCAATTCCTACCTTCCTCACAACTATAACTATGATTCCTCTTGCGTCTTCGCTACCAAACTTGTGTGTAGAGATGATTAGCTTGGATGATGAGAATGAGAGGTTCTTCAATGTGTATATATACCCTTCAAGCACTTCCTTTTATTGACTTCAAGGTGTTAGGATATTTAGACACTTAGGAGTTAGTTAAGATCTACTTGGTCTAATGTGTAGTTAGGTAAAAGTGTGTTTCTTTAGTATGCATTAGTATACATTTGTAGTTAGGAAATCCGACGGTCACGATATGTTCCCGACATAGAGTGATCTGATGGTTCATATTCTCCTTGATCTTAACATCCATTGATCTGTGGATTAAAACTCGATTGGTCCATGATCTCTATTTAAAGAGCATGGAGGGTCATTGGTCAATAATCAATTGTGAGAAAATCTCTTGTAAAATCTCTCTATAATATTTTTCTTTTGCATTAATAAACTTCTCCAAGTAGCCATGTTGGTTGGGGCCGTGGATGTTTCCCCATAGGGCTTTGACCACGTGAAAAAATCGGTGTGTTGATCTTTGATATGGTTATTTGAGTGGTTACTGAAGGTGTTCATCCTTTATTGGAATACCTGTGTTGTCGAACATGGTATCAGAGTCTGTTTGAATACCCGCTCCTGTTGTATATTGAGATCGTGAAGCCGAGTTTCTTCATCTCCATTTTCTATCATTTTCGTACATTTTTGGGCTGAGAGGACTATTCCATTGCATCTAGAGCACTCGTTTCATTCAAGAACACTTTTTGTTTCACTCGAAAAGGTTACCATTTTCCCAAGATATGACCATTACAGTTAGATCCAAAGGTATAAAGTTTGAATACGCATTTTTTAAATTTTTATAGAGTATCATTTTGGTTTTATTTCGGTTTTGTATTATTTATTTCTGGGTTTCTACTCTTTAAGATCTGTGTATGCTATTTTCCCCGCGCCCTATGTGATCTCGAAAAATCAGAAACAGATAGAAAAAGGTGCATCTTCTGGGTAAGCTAATCGAGGTACCCTTATTGTCATCGAGAAGCGTTTTTTTTTTCTTGTGTGATTAGAGTTTTTTTTAGCACGATATCCAAGGCCGTCAACAACAACAACCCAATCCTCCTTCTGAACATTACAATATGTTTTTCTAGACCATTTGGTTAAAAGTTGCCTTATTAAGTAAGAGGTCTTGTGTTCAAGTCTCTCTTTTGTTACATTTTTTGAAAATGTTCATGCTAAAATTGTAAAGTGTATTTCACTTCAAGTATAAAAGTGAATCATTATAAGTAGCTTTAATATTTTGTTTTAGAGTTATTTATTTTTCATGCGGCCTTTCTTTGTAAAAGTGATCCCCACTTCTCTTTATAAAATTGGGTCACTTCATAAAGAAACATACATTACCACGTGGTCCCTTGGTTACCATTTATGCCTTTTTTTAAAAGGGCATAACTCTCACATCCAAAGTCCATTTTCAGTGCTGTTTTTTTTTTAAACTGCATAAATTTTCGAGATCTTTCCATCCAGATCATCAGTTTCAGTTTTTAAATCCATATTATATGCATATTTAATATGGATTATACAATTAATCTCTTACTTACCATCACCAACTACTTCCAATGGAAATCCCATATGGAGGATTTATTAAGAAGTAAAGGAGTGTACCAAATTACCTTGGGAAATGAAACAACACCCACTAATGTTGATAAGAAATCCAAATGGGATAATAGGAATGACGAAGCACGTGGATTAATCAGAATGTCCATCTCTCCTGATTTATGGTTCCACCTTCAATCAATTGATCAACCCAAAGAAGCTTGGGACAAGATTGAATATGTGTTTGGTAAACAAAATATTATTCGAGCACAACAGTTAGAAAATAAATTACTCACTTTAAGTCCAAATGATTTTTCTTGCATTGAAGACTATCTATCTAAGTTTAAAACACTCGGACTTTTATGTGAATAATGTAAGATAAAGATAGAAGAAGAGTGTTGCATCGTCTTGAGAACTTTTGTGATGCTTTGATTAGAGAGCAAGATAATGTTGTACAACTTGGAGTGATCATCACTACAGGTACCTCCAACAAAGCCTTATTTGTCCATTAGAAAGATAAACCCAAGAATACCAAGAAGAAACATCCTCACCACAACAGAAAGAAATATAAGGGTCTCAAACCCACTCAGACGACTTTCGCTCCTAATGGTGACAAACGAGAAAAATATAAAAGTAAGAATACTGACATACATTGCAAATTTTGTGATAAATATGGTCATGATGAGTCCAAATGTTTCAAGAAGATGGAAAATTTAGAAGCAGCGATGAAGAAGCACAACATTCGTATTGATTCTACTTCTTCTTCTTCTTCTTCTCATGGAGATGCACTTTCTGCTTCTAGTTTCTCCTTCAATACAAATTCTACTTCTTCTTCTGATGAGTGCCTTATTGATTATGGAGCATCTTATCATATGGATAAGGATAGAGACATATTTTATCCTTTAAATGAATGCAACACCAAGAAAATATTTGTTGGTGATGATAGATCTCTTAGTGTTGAAGGATCTGGAACAATTCAAGTAGAAAACGGTCATTTCAATGATGTATTATGTGCTCCAAGTATTTCTTGTAACCTTCTATTAGTATATCAAATCACTCATTCAGAAGAAGGTAAAACTGTAGAGTTTTCACCTCACCAAGTTGTAATCAAAGATCTAAGAGATCCTAAACATGTTCTTGCAACTGGAATTGCTAATGATATTACCAGGTTGTACAAATTTGACAACTTTGGGTCATCATATTTTTCATCAGTTTTTGTTTCTCATAGAAATGACTTGATAAAACTTTGGCATGAGTGGTTTGGTCATCTAAAATATCGCTCATTGCAACAGCTATGTAATCAATAGATGGTGACTGGTCTTCCTCTTGTTTCATGCAGAGATGGTGTTTGTGCCAATTGTGTTCTTGGCAAACATCATCAAGACAATTTTGACAAATGTGCCTCTTGACATGCCTTGGGCCCTTTGCAACTTTTTCACAATGATTTGTGCGGTCTGCTTTCTTCTCCTTCTTTTTCTAGGTGCAAGTATTCCTTAACTTTCATTGATGACTTTTCTAGACATACTTGGGTTTGCTTCTTAAAACTTAAGAGGGAAGCTTTTGACAAGTTTTTGGCCTACAAGGCCCTTGTAGAAAAGAAATCTGTACATCAAATTCAAAAGTTAAGAACAAATAATGGAGGCGAATATGTGAACAATAATTTTACAAGTTATTGCACTACACAGGGCATCCAAATGCAACAAAATGTTCCATATACACCACAAAAAAATGGTCTTGCTGAGAGAAAGAATCGCACATTAAAAGAAATGGATAATTGTATGATCCAATCTAAGGGATTAAGTCTAAAGTATTGGGTGGAAGTAATGAAATGTGAAAATTACATAGTCAATCACACTCCCACAAAGGTTCTTAAAAATATAACACCGGAAGAAGCTTGGACTAAAATTAAACCAGATGTAAGTCACTTTTGTGTATTTGGTAGTATAGCATGGGCTCACATTCCTGATGAGAAAAGGAAAGCATTGCAGCCTAAAAGTGAAAAGTGTATATTTGTTGGTTATTCTGAAGATGTCAAAGGTTATAGACTTCTTCAACCACATTGTAATGAAATTATTATTAGAAAAGATGTTAAATTTGATGAAAATATTTTTTCCTGCGAGCCTAATTCGGCGTGTGTGCCTTCTTTGGCCTGCAAGCCTAATTAGGCGGTTGTTCCCTCTTCGGCCTATAATCCATCTTCGAAGTTTGTGCCTTCTTCTATTCTGGTTTCTTCTTCAGATAATGACAGTGAGGATGAAAATCCACCTCCGCTTGCTCACCTTCCTCCAAATGAGTCCTTTGAACCTGAACCAACACCAGCTCCACCACTTCCTAGATAGTTTCGTTCAACACGAGAAGAAGTTGGTGATCTTGTCTGTGATCCTTCATATCAACATCGAACACGTTCACAGTTCCAGCAAGCCTCTTCTCTTTTGGCTCAAGTTTCAGAAAATCATGATCCAGAGACATTTGCAGAAGCTTCAGGTCATCCAGATTGCGATATAGCAATGAATGAAGAGTATCATTCTTTAATGGAAAACGATACTTGGGATCTTATACCTCTTCCAAAAGGAAGAAAACTTGTTAGATGTAAATGGGTCTACAGAACTAAGTATTCATCATATGGAAGTGTTGAAAGACACAAGGCTCGGTTTTCCCTTGCTGCCTCACATAAATGGGAGGTCCATCATATGGATGTTAAATCTGTCTTCTTGCACGAAGATTTGCAAGAAGAAATCTACATGGAACAACCTCCTGGATATGACCAGAATGACTCTAGCCTTGTTTTTCTCCTTACGAAATCTCTTTATGGTCTCAAGTAATCTCCCCGATCTTGGTATGCCAAAATGGACAACTTTCTTATTGCCACTAGATTCTCTTGATGCCATTCTGATACTAATGTCTATACCAATAAAGTAGAAATCCATATCATAATCCTTGTACTTTATGTTGATGACCTTATCCTTACTGGTAGTGACTCAAAACTTTTAAACCATGTGAAAACCATCCTTAAGAAAAAATTTGAAATGACAGACTTAGGCTTTTTGCACTATTTCTTTGGCCTCCAAGTTTCGCAAATCAATGAAGGAATTTTCCTTTCCCAGTCTAAGTATGCTTGTGACTTTTTTCGTCGCTTTCACATGGATGATTGTAAACCAGCCCCTTCTCCCTTCCAGTTTGGAGTCAAGCTTACTGCCACATGTACTTCTCCCAAAGTTGATGCCACCTTGTACCGTCAGTTAGTTGGTAGCCTCTTATACTTGACTCATACCCGTCCTGATATTTCCTTTGTTGTTGGTCTTGTTGCCCGGTATATGAAAACACCCAATTAAAGCCATTGGAAAGTAGCTAAAAAGATACTTCTCTATGTCTGTGGTATAGTTCAGTTCGAGATACATTACAGTTCAGGGGGGAATCCTTTATTGGTTGGTTTCACTGATTTAGATTGGGCTAGCGACCCTCATGATCGGAAGTCTACTGCAGGTTATTTTTTTAGCCTTGGTTCAGGACCTATCACTTGGGCCTATAAGAAACAACATGCTATTTCACTTTCTTCAGCAGAAGTAGAGTACCGAGCAATGGTAAATGCAATTCATGAAGCTTGTGGCTTCGACAGATCCTTTCAAAGTTTGGATTCCAGCAACAACATCCACCTAGCCTTTGGTGCAACAATCAGAGTTCCATAAATCTCACCAAAGACCCAGTTCAACATCAACATAGAAAACACATCGAGCTACACATGCACTTCATCAGAAAGATCATTCATGATCAAGTTATTGAAGTGCTCTTTTTCCCTACGGAAGATCAATTTGCAGACATTTTCACAAAGTCTCTTGCAGAAGCAAAGTTTTCCAAACTTTGATCTATGTTAGGAGTTCAGGAAGTTGTCATTAAGGGGGTATAGGCTCTAATGCCTCCTTCCTTATCCTATTGTGTCACAATTGTAAATCCTTCAATCCTATCCCAAGTTGTTCTTAAGGGGGGATGTTAGGATATTTTGACACTTAGGAGTTAGTTAATATCTACTTGGTCTAATGTGTCATTAGGTAAAAGTGTGTTTCTTAATGTGTTTCTTTAGTATGCATTAGTATGCATTTGTAGTTAGGAAATCTGATAGTCACGATATGTTCCCGACATAGAGTGATCCAACCGTTCATACTCTCCTCGATCTTAACGACCATTGATCTGTGGCTTAACACCCGATTCGTCCATGATCTCTATTTAAAGAGCATGGAAGGTCATTTGTTGATGATTGATTGTGAGAAAATCTCTTGTACAATCTCTCTGTAATATTTTTATTTTGCATTAATAAACTACTCCAAGTAGTCGCATTTGTTGGGGCCGTGGATGTTTCCGCATAGGGGTTTTACCACGTGACAACATCGGTGTGTTGATATTTGATTTGGTTATGTGAGTGGTTACTGAAGGTGTTCGTCCTCTGTTGGAATACCTATGTTTTCAAACACAAGGATGACCTCACTTGTTCTTTTACAACACATTTATTCTTTAATTGACTTTAGGCCCGACCTGTAACTTTTTGTTTTTCAATTCACATGGTCATATCTCCTCAATCGTGAGGAACCGTGTGACGTGCCACCTATCGTTAGAAATGAATTGATAAGGGCTATCAATCCATGAGGGCTTTGAATGTATTTTCAATGTCTTTTGTCATCTTATTCTTCAAGCAACTTTGGGCTTCTTAAGGGATTCTTTTGGGGTTGACATAAATGACAACCAATTTTCCAACAATCTCCCCCTTTATCATTGATGGCAACACTCATGATTCCTCTATCATCCTGCTCTCCCTCCGTCATCATGATCCCAATATTTCTCTCCCTCTTTAACATAAATGGAAAATGGTGACTCTTTTCTTTCAGGATGCTCCCTCTAAACACATAGCACTCAATAGTACTTCTCCTTCTTTTTTTGTCTTCTTATCCTTTCTTTATTTTTTATGGTCCTCGGAGCTCTTTTGTGTGACTTCAACTTTCTTTCCCTTCTCTTTGTCTAGGATGTATATGTTACTTGGTATTTTTTTTTTCGCAACCAATATTCCTAAGTCTTCTTCTTTCATTTCACATCTTCAGGAGTCAAACTTAAGATTGTATCCTTGATCACATATTTTATCAACACTGAGGATATTCAGCTTCATATCTTCAACCAGTTGGACATTTTCTTCTTTTACATTTTCACTTCCAATATTTACTACACCTTTTCCAAGTATTTTGACAGAGAAGTCATCTCCAAATGCAACACTACCACTTTTTCTTTTTTCTAGGATGATGAATTTTTTTTGGTCCCCAGTCATGTGTGTTGAGCACCCACTATCTATGTACCATTCATATTATTATTTTTATTCATAGATCAGTGTTATTCGACAAGTGTTATTCGACAATATTCCTTGTTTGGATTGTCTTTCCTTTTCCATATTATAGTTTGTTTGATGATAGGATCATCTTTTTTCATATCTGTGAAATATCATGCTTTGTGACCAAGATTATTTCATTTGTAGAATACAATGTTTTGATCCATTAATGGATCAAATGGATTGTAATTTATGTTGACATACTCATAAGAACTTCTAGATCTATTGTTTACATGATTGTCCCTTGGATATCCATAATCATTTATGTTTCTCATATATTTGTTTCTTGCATTGATTTTGCAATGAATTTCTTTGTGTCAAAAGTTTCTGCAAGTATAATAATGCCCAAGAAAAATATTCTCATACCTAGTAAGAAGTGATCTTCCTGGTGTTTCACACCTTCTGAATTATGATATTTTTTTCTAGCTGGAGTTTTTATGTTCTCATTGTTGTTCAACTCCCTCTTGATTGATCTCATACCTGGTAGGAAAGGACCTTCTTGAAGTCTCACCCTTCTGAATTCTGATCTTCTATAATTTTCTTCTTGTTATTCAATTTATTCTTGATTGTTGATTCCACTTCTTAAGGAATTTCCATAGCTTCTAGTATTTCCTTCATATTTATTTTCCTCTGTATCTGTGTATGTTGTCTCTGAAATGTTATCATATCCAAGTCCTGTCTTTCGGTAGGTGATATATGATTGCTAAGAATTTCATATATATTTTTAGTACTTCTTCCAAATTTTCCAACTTTTTCCTTGTCAACATCAACTCTTTTCTTGTGTGATCCAATTTTGCTTTTAATTTATCATAATCTTCTAATTTCTTCTTCAAGTTGTTAATTTTTTTGCAAGCTCATGATTCTCTTCGTCACAATTTTCCATTTCATTTCTTAGCTCTCTATTTTTGTTTCTGACCTTCACATTTTCTTGTTTGACACGCTTCAATTTCTCAATATTCTCATCATCTTCTTGTTCACTTTCTGTGATGTCTTTTCCTCCCTAGAGAGAGTCAAAGCTTGTTTCTTCATCAGACTCTTCTTCAAACTTAATTTCTTCTATTTCAGAATTTTTTTGGTCATCATTATGAGTTTCTTGAGTTATGAAGATAACTTCTCTTACATCCATTTCTTCTCCATCGCTTTGATCTGAAGAATTGTCACCCTCCTTGGAATAGAGGCTCTTTTTCTTGTGGAATATTTTATTTTCTTCAAATGGACATTTCTCAGCATAATGTCTTATTATACCATAATTGAAACATTTAAAAGGTAACTTACCTTTGTATTTTTCGTTTCTCCTATTGAGCTTTCTTACAAAATGTGTTTCTTCTTCATCTGAATCATCTCCCAATATTTCTTCTACCATGCGTTCCTTGTTCCTTTTTTTCTTCATTGATTTAAAGGATGATTCTTTGTTTGATTGTTTATTTTCTGTACTTGTTCTCATTTCATATGCTATGAGGAACCCATGTAATTCATCCATTGTCATTTTGGTCAAATCCCTATTTTCTTCAATGGTTGAGACCTTGGCATCATATCTCAAAGGAAGTGATCTCAACACCTTTTGTACAACCAAGGATTGATTGAGTTCTTTTGCTAATCATCTAATGGAATTGAAAACTTCATCTACTTTGAGCAAGTAGGTTGAAATATCTTCCTTTTCATCCATTTTAATATTTTCAAAATGTTCTTTGTGTCATTGAAGCTTGACCTACTTTACTTTTGGATAGCCTTCATAAATGATTTTAAGTTTGTCCCAAACTTCTTCAGTTGTGTTGCAAGCCATCACTTTACTGGAAAAAATTGGTGTCAATCCACTCAAGATAATATGCCTTGCCTTTGAATTACTAATCATTAATATCTTCTCATCTGGATCAGTTGAATAATTTTTTGGAACTTTATAGTAATTGAAAACTCAAAGGCAGATATCCACTCCTAAATTTTTCAAGTAAGTTTTCATTCTATTGCCCCAGTATGGGTAATTGTCTTCATCAAATGGTGCAATCCCATTTCGAAAGTGGAATTCCATTTTTTATCATGATATCCCTTCCAGTGATTAAACTATTCTTAAGGTAACCTACTCATATACCTATTTT
>JASDQU010587987.1:4868-16085 GCA_032191745.1 Picea mariana | reverse complement strand
TAGTGTAATGTAACCTATCATGTAAGCCAATTACATATCATGAAAGTATCAATCTCATAGAAATGTATAATTTGGCTACGAAATCCTTCCTTGGGTAAAGTGTCGGGGATACTTGGTTTTTTTTGAAGAGTGGGACTGTGGTCTAGAACTATGTGGGTAAAGTACCCAATATACTTGTTTTTTTTTTTAAGAGTGGGATTGTGGGCCGGAACTATGTGGGTTTCCACATACCAAAATTATATATTAAATCATGTCAAAACTTACTTTTCATATCATTAGACCTTGTACAAGGAGTTTCGAACGTTTCAGTCGGTGCCCTTCTCTGTCTCTCTAAATTCGAATTGTACAGATCGAGCTAACCATATGAGCTAAAGGTGTGTCGTTAACCAAAAATCATAATAACAGGGTGTTGAATCGTAGATGAGATGAAGTTGTGTCGTTAACCAGAAATCATAATAACATGGTGTTGAATCGCAGATGAGTTGAAGCTATGCTTTCCATAGAAATCATAATAATAGGGTTTTGAGTACCCTTTATTATTCGGATTTGCATGTGCTTTCCTTTTTTATTTATCTTTGTATTTCTGATATTGATGACCGCTTCCATCTTGTATAGTAAGTGCATGTTCCTTTGGGCCTTTGATTTTTTCCATGTTGATGATCTTGTTCGTCTCTTGTGTCAGAGACTCGATAAAGACCTCAATAGAGGGCATGGTCCAAGTAGATCCAGAGGCGAATCTAACAGAATGAAATTTGTATAAGAACATTGAGTATTCTGGACCAAGTTTGGAGAGAATAGTGAGAACCATTTGTTTCTCCTCCTTAGATTTATCAATCCCACAAGCCTTGAGTTGCAACAACAAATCCTTATATCTGGTAAAGAAATCTTGGAGATCGTCGAATCTTTTTGGATCCAATGTGAGCAATTCCACCTCTATCATGTGTCCCCTCATCTCATCCTGTTTTCCAAAAATCCATTCCATGGTGGTCCAGGCTTCATTGGGGGTTTTACAAGAGGATATGTGAAAGAGAAGTTCAGGAGAAATGAGATTGCAAATTGTTCTGAACGCTTCATCCATTTGATTTAGATACTTGGATTTTTATATGGATGATATTGGTTATGCCTATGTGTTCATGGTTAACCTGTACAATCCTCTACTCAGAAGATGCATTATCATATTCTCCTTCCATGCAAAGAAGTTGTAAGGTGTAAGAATGAGTTATTTTGGAAATTCCATTTTTCCGTTGTCTTCAATCTTCGGTACCTGCAAAAATAATTTGGTGTCTCTTTTCCTTAGAAGTCTGTCAGATATGATACCATGTATATGTGTTGAACCTGGATAGAATATATCTAGATGGGAATTGACATACATAGTTGCAGAGAAAATAGAAGAAAAAATAAGTAGGAGAGAAAGAATGGAAGAATTCTCATTAACCAAATGAATGAATAATAATTTACACATGATATACTCTGTATAACTCAACCAATTCCCACTGGAGGAGAATCCAATGCGCCATAGTGGTGTTCTAGAGTGATATGGACACACACCAATAGTTATGGGATAAAACTTCCACCTAGTGTAGTCTCTCGGGAAGTTATGGGAGTGAACTTCCACCTAGCTGAGTTAACTAGTCTATTAGTCTTCAATTAACTGACTGAAACATAGTGAAGTGAGGAGGAGATTAGGGAATCACGATTAATACGTTAGTTTGGTGATGATCCGAAGGATAATGCGCATTATCTAGTGATGATCCCAATGCTACATGGTGATAATCCCAATGTAGAATCCAGACTCCACTCAACTGATCAAACTGAAGTGAAAATTGAAGAGAATATTCTCCCTAGAGGAATATTCTTCCTAAAATATAAGAGACTAAATAATGACTAATAAAGATAGGAAAAACCTTAGAAAAAATAAATCATAGGTTTGTGTGAAGTAAATCCAACATATATTGTACTTATTGATCCATTTGAGATTATATTTAGCCAACTTATTGGATTCATAGACTTCAAACCATAAAATTATTATTTTCTTAATTATCCACATACTTATACAACTTCATCTTCTAGTCCCTTTTAGAACCATACCTTGTGTTTGATCTATTTTAAAGAACAACTCACCGTTTAGGAGGATTTTTTGTCCCATAAAAACTTAATTATAATGAAGGTGGAAGCACATAGATTCCAAAATTTTCTCCAAGCCCTATTCTACATCATATTTGAATGTACACTTCTTCTAGATGTTGTTGATTAGTTTCTTGGCCAATCATATATGGTGATTTCCCTTGTGTTATTGATAAAGTGGGTCTCGTTGCCTTTGACCAACAAATATTTGTTTTCTATTCTTTAAAAAAGGGCATCCATATATCATAGAGAAGGGATTCCAACACCACATGATGCAGGACCATTGCCATCAAGAGCAAGTGGAAGACAACTCAGTGCACTAGCACACATTTTGAAGAGATGATTTTGAATTTAAGAAGGGCATATCATGCAAATATCTGAAAAGATTGTAATTAAAAGCACATATTAAATGCTTAGGAGCTAAACCATCGCATCAGATCAATGGGGAATGTATTTTATTTTAATGTGGTAGATTGCAATACAAATTTGATGTGTTTACTCTTATCTGTTTGTCTCAAAAATTTATTGTAATAAATCCTTAGTAGTTGAAATATTTTATTTCGATAGGATAGCACTAAGGTAGTCGAAGGGAAAATATCTATGAGCCCTCTGGTATAAATAAATGTGTTGTTGCCCAAATGAGGTTGTTGAAGGCTATTGTAGCGGGTTGTTGTTGAATTAGAGGTTGTTGTTGCAATTTAGCTAAACGTTATTATTGCTAAGAGTTGTTGAGAGATGTTGAAGAGCATTGTATGAGCCCATGTATATATCATTTGAATGAATATAACAAAGAATCTTTGTTCCAAATGTATGGTATTGCAGTTATTGTGTCTATCTCAATGAATGAATGGTAGGATTTCTGTCTTATGTTATGAATGCATTTACATGGTTGAATGTATAAATCTGTGAGATATTAGATAAGTTTCAATTGTTTCTCTTCCATGAGCCTGTGCAAGGAGTGCATAGTGTCCGCAAGGTGAGTGTTGACAGAGTCTATTTCAACTCAAAAGCTCAGAAGAGATAACGTGAAACTTTTGTTTGCAAGAAGTGCATAAGATTCCTCAAGGTGTGCATTGAAAGAGTCAGTTTCGACTCAGAAGTTCATGAGGGATAGTTTGAGAGTGTGTGTAGGCAAAAACACAATCAAAGTCATATTTTTTAGGAGGAACAATTGAGCCATATAAGAACTGTTGCAAGGAGTGCACAGTCACCCATCAAGAGTCCAGTTGAAGGAATACTGTTGCAAGGTTTTCCTAGGGTTGATATTTGGCTAAGTATAAAAGAAGTCATTTTGAGACGTTCAGAGTGTCGAGCAGAAACAAGCTCAGGAGAGATAACTTGGATTTTTTTATGCAAGTGTGCATATTTTCCGCAAGGAGTGCATAACAGAGTATTTTGACTCATGAGCTTAGAACGAGTAGCTTAAGAGAATTTGCAGGAGAGTGTAAGGAACTGTTACAAGGCATGCATAGTTTCCCACAAAGAAGATAAGTTGTGGAGGAAGACATGTTGCAAGGCATGCGCAAAGTCAAAATTAGACCAAGTGTCGAAGAAAAACCATCCCGAGGAGACAAAGTGTTCGAAGAAGGGCAAGAACAAGAGAGGTAGCGACGAGAATCCTTACAAAAGGAGGAGCCCTGTAAAATTTTCATAACTTAATGAGAAAGATCCGTTCAGGAGGAAGCGATATCGTTACAGACCGTTAGATCTAGGAAAGTTGCACAAAGTTTAGTCATGGAGTCTTTCGGAACTTCGTAGTTCGAAGGTTGGAAGGTGGTTTAAAAAGTGGGGATCATCGAAGTCCTCAAGCCACGATGTAATCCCAGTCGTTGGTTGCAACAAGGATACGTGGAAACATATTGAAGAGTTCGGAAGGAGTGCTCCGTAAGTTTGGCGCGGAGAAAAAGTTGATTTTCGCAAAGTCACGAAGAGGGAGTAGATATGGACCGTCAGATTTAGAGAGGACATGTGGCAGAGATCCACGAGCTTTGGAGGAATATTCCTTTGGAGGAAAGGCAAAGGCAAAGTGAGCCAAAAACTATCGAAGGTCGATCTAGCGGAGAATATTGTGGTTGTAGATCTAAGGAGGATATGTGTCGTTAGATCGTGAGATCCATAACTATGTGTTTGGGAAAAAGGTAAGGAATAATCCTTAGCCGTTGATTTCATGGACACATGGTTTCATCCATGTCACTTTGGTGATAGATTATTTCATAGGAAAAATGAGTGAGAGGTTTGGAACCCCAAAATGCCGAAATCCGAAATAGATCCCGGTCGTTAGCTGTTGGAGAGACGAGAAAAGTCGATTTTCCAAGTGAGTTCATTGTTCAGAGTTATAGTAAAAAGGGATCAAATGCATTAAAAGCACCAAAGCCTAAAGTTGTGAAGGGGTTGGCCCGAGGTTATAGCGTGTGGTCATATTGAAGAAGAGCCTAGCGGAGGAGCTAGCGCTCATCGTTCTGTGTTACCAAAAGTGCCAGAGAGCAGGGTCATGAGTGAATTGAACCTATGTGGTAACAAACAGGGGCATGTGTAAATTGTTTCAGGGTCTATTGGAGGCCCAAGGAGCTAATTCAACTCAAGTAATTGAATATCCTTGACTAGGAGGTCGTAGAACCCCGAGAGAGAAGGGGGGGCTGCATCAAGTGGTATTCGAGCCCACATAATTGATTTTTGTAGGCAAGAAGAGATAGCATGATATCATCAAGTGGTATCAAATACATAAATTGGTAGTTGTGTGAAGGAGAAATTTCAGCACAATGCCGCCTAGAAGATGTGCAGAGCCACCTGTAGCAAATCAAGCTATGGAAAGGGAGATGAGAGAAATTTGTGCAAGGTTAGATGCTATGGAGACAACACAAAGAAGAGCACCTGATGTTGGAGAAATTAGTGATGCAGAGAATGAAGAAGTGGAAGTTGAAGAAGTTGTAGTAGAGGATGTTGCATAAGAATGCTTGTTGAAAGTTGTTGTCAAATTGGGAGCTAGAGCGAAGATAGACATCCCGATGTATGAAGGAAATTTAGATGTTGAGGAATTATTGGATTGGATAAGGTCAATGGAAAAGTATTTTGACTATGAAGACGTCGATGAGGAAAATAAGGTGAAACATGTTGTCACCAAATTGAAAGGACATGCAACGTTGTGGTGGGATGAACTATAGGCTGACAGAAGATGCAAAGGCAAACAAAAGATCAAGAATTGGGATATAATGGTAGTCAAGCTGAAGGCTAAATTCATACCCAAGGAATATCAGATAAATCTGTTTATGAAGTTGCAGAACCTGAGACAAAAGGGAATGACAGTGAAAGAGTACACAAAGGAGTTTTACATAGTGAACATCGGGGTTGGACAGAGAGAAAAAGATGATGAAAAGGTTGCTTGGTATATAAATGGCCTGAGATATGAAATCTAGGATGAAATCAACATGATGAAAGTAAGAACAGTGGAGGATTCTTATCAGATTGCACTGAAGGAAAAAGAGAAATTGGCCAAAAAACAGAGCCAGTGAAGCAGAGGAAGAAGTCTAAACATAGGCAAGGGAATTGTCCATGACAAGGAACAGAAGCCCAAGGTCATGACTCGAAAATCGCATAGTCACTCATAAAGAGGAGGAAGTTCCTGAGGGAGACATTATGGTGGAAGAAATTATTTTCCTCAAGGAAGAGGAAGAGGCAGAGGAGGAGAAGTGAAGTGTTATTCCTATGGAAAGACATGACACATGTCTTGGGAATGCCCCGAGAGAAATAAAGAAGGAGGAGGTGAAGCTCACATTTATTAAGCGGAGAAGAGGAATGTTGAAGTAGAAGGTGAAGAAGATGGAAAATCTATGATGATTAAGAAGGTTCTCTTGAAGCCAGAGCCAGAAGTTGAAAAACCAGTGCAAAGGAACAACTTGTTCAGAACTGCTTGCAAGACTAAAGATAGAGTATGCAAGGTGATAATTGACAGTGGGAGCATTGATAACTTAGTATCCACAGAGATGGTGGATAAATTGGAGTTGGAGACAACTGCACATCTGATTCCATATACAATCTCATGGTTGCAGAAAGGAAACCAAGTAATGGTAACTAAACAATGCTTAGTTGAATTTAAGATAGGAGGATATAGAGATGAGATTTTTTTTGATGTGATTCCCATGGATGTATGTCATGTTTTGTTGGGGAGACCATGGTAGTTTGAAAGGAATGTCATTCATGATGGGAGAAAAAATAGTTATACTTTGGATAAGAATGGTAGGACACACATGTTACTTCCAATAGAAGAAAAGAAATTGAAGGAAGAAGCCATCATAAGTATACTTATCATGAGTGGGAAGGAACTCATGAGTGAAGTTAAGAAGGAACAGGAAATGCAATTTGTTGTGGTGAGGAAACCCAGAGTTTTCCTTATAAGTAATTCTATGGGTGATCTGCCTTAAGAAGTTCAGGAACTGTTGGAGAATTTTCCTGACATAGTAGTGGATGAGTTACCGAGCTCATTGCCACCTATCAAGAGTATCAACCATCACATTGATCTAATACCAAGAGAAAGTCTGTCGAACAAAGAAGCATACAGATTAACACCTCAAGAGAATGAGGAGGTAAAGAGACAAGTCCAAGATTTGATGGACAAGGGTTGGGTTAGAGAAATCTTGAGTCCATGCGCAGTACCAAATGTGTTGAGTCCGAAGAAGGATGGAGAATGTGTACATACTCAAGAGCCATAAACAAGATCACCATCAGGTACATATTTCCTTTACCAATGATGGATGACTTAATGGATTGTTTAAGTGGAGAAAATTGTTTTTTAAAGATAGACCTGAAAAGTGGATATCACCAAATAAGAATGAGAGAAGGTGATGAATGGAAAAAAACCTTCAAAACAAATGAAGGTTTGTATGAATAGATTGTTATTCCATTTGGCTTAACAAATGCCCCGAGTAATTTTATGAGATTGATGAATGAAGTATTGGAATATTTCATTGGTAAGTTTGTAATTGTATATCTGGATGATATATTAGTCTTCAGTAAAACGAAAGAAGAACATTTGAGACATATGACATTAGTGATGAGGAGATTGCAGTGGGAGAAGTTGCCGATAATTCTAAAGAAGTCCTCTTTTATGAAGACATAACTCATTTACTTGGGTTGTTTATCTCTTCAAATGAATTGAATATGGATCCAAAGAAGGTGAGAGAAATCATATAATGGTCGTCTCCAAGAACCATATCCGAGGTGAGAAGCTTCCATGGATTAGCAAGTTTCTATAGGAAGTTCATTAGAAATTTCAGTGGAATTTGTGCGCCAATATTGGATACAGTGAAGAAGAGACACAAGTATTTTAAGTGGACAGAAGAAGATGAGAAAAGTTTCAAGATACTGAAGGAGAAGATAACAAAACAACCGATTATGATCTTGCCAGATTTTGAGAAAACATTTCAAGTAAGATGTGATGCTAGTGTATTTGCAATTGGAGCAGTCTTAGTCCAAGATAATAGGTTTGTTTCGTATTTCAGTGAGAATATGAATGACACTAAGAGAAATTATTCCACATATGATAAAGAGTTTTATGAAATAATTCAAGCCTTGAAGAAATGGAGGCACTACCTTGTTCCAAAATAATTTGTTTTGTATAGCGATAATCAGGCTTCACAATTCATAACTAGAAAAGAGAAGTTAAATCAAAGACATGCTAAGTGGATAGAGTTTATGCAAAATTTCACTTTTTTCATTAAACATGTTTCCGGTAATGCTAACAAAGGTGTTGATGCATTGAGTAGGAGATGTCTGATTCTGCACGAATTTCAAGTGAAAACCTTAGGGTTTGAACACCTTAAGGAGATGTATTGTGATGACTCTGAATTTAAAGAGGCATATGAAGCATGTGCGAATTCTGTGCTCAGAGACAAAATCCAGTGGACAGAGTATCTGATTCAAGATGGAATTTTGTTTAAAGGTTTCCAGTTGTGCATACCAAAGTGCTCAATGAGAGAAAATCCGCTGAAGGAAAAACATAGTGGAGGTGTAGCAGGACATTTTGGCCATGACAAGACATTTTCACAGTTGAACATTTCATACTATTGGCCAGGTATGAGGGCATAGGTGAAGAAGTTTGTGAACAAATGTAAGATTTGCTAGTATGCAAAAGGAAAGAAATAGGACACTGGATTGTGTCAACCATTTCCTATTCCGGATAGGCCTTGGGATGCAATAAGCATGGATTTCGTGTTCGGATTGCCAAGGACACAAAGAGGAAGTGATTCCATATTTGTTATAGTTGACATATTTTCAAAGATGGCACACTTTATCCCATGCCAGGAAATTAATGATGCAACACACATTGCAAATTTGTTTTTCAAGGAAGTTGTGAGACTTCATGGATTTCCCAAGAGTATTGTCTCAGACAGAGACACTAAATTTGTTGGTCATTTATGGAGAACATTGTGGAAGAAGGTGGGGACAAAATTGTCTTTTAGTTCATCATATCACCCTAAAACAGATGGAAAGACTGAGGTGGTAAATCAGAGCTTAGGAAATTTGTTGAGGAGTCTCATCACTAAAAATCATAGCCAGTGGGATCAAATTATGTCACAAGCAGAGTTTGCATACAATGACTCACCAAACAGAAGTACAGGAAAGAGCCCATTCTAGATAGTATATGGGATGAAGCCAAGAGGAATATCATAGTTAAGAGATCTAGAGAAGAATGAATTCAAAAGTGTTGGAGCAGAAGACTTCGCTGCAGAAATGCAGAAACTTCATAATCAGATCAAAGAGCAGTTGCAAAATAGTAGTAGAGAGTATAAATGCAGAGTTGATTAGCATAGGAGAGAACTTCAATTTGAAGTGGGAGATCAAGTTCTATCACATCTCAGGAATGAAAGGTTCCCAAGAGGAACATATAATAAACTGAAGCTGAAGAAGATAGGACCATGCAAAATCCTAAGAAAATTTGATGTAAACTCTTATGAGATAGAGCTACTAGAAGATGTGGGTATATTGCCCATATTTAACATTTCAGATCTGTATCCTTATAGGGAAGATGGCAGAGGATCAGAAAATCAGAAAGAGAACTAGTGGGAGAAGCAGATGCCTGTAGCAGAAAACCCGTAGATGGAGAAGATCATAGTTCAGAGAATTGGCAAGAAGATCCAAAGGAAGAATTATTTTGAGTATTTGGTAAAGTGGAAAAGACACCCAATAGAGGATGCCAGTTGGGTAAATGAAGCAGATATCAAGAAGCATGGCAAGTCAATGCAAGATCTCATGGACAGGAGTCCATGAATTTTTGTCCAGAGGAGTATGATGTAGGAGCATCGTCATCAAGCGCAAGTGGAAGATAGCTCAATGCTCTAGCGTGCATTTTGAAGAGATGATTTTGAATTTAATAAGGGCATATCACGCAAATATATGAAAAGATTGTAATTAAAAGCACATCTTAAATGTTTAGGAGATGGACCATCTCATGAGATCGATGGGGAATGTACTTTCTTTTAATGTGGTAGATTGCAGTACAAATTCGATGTGTTTTCTCTTATATGTTTGTCTCAAACATTTATTGTAATAAATCCTTAGTAGTTTAAAGATTTTATTTCGATAGGATAGCACTAAGGTAGTTGTAGGGAAAAGATATATGAGCCCTCTTGTATAAATAAATTTGTTGTTTCCCAAATGAGGCTGTTGAAAGCTATTGTAGTGGGTTGTTGTTGAAGTAGAGGTTGTTGTTGCAATTTAACTGAAGGTTATTATTTCTAAGAGTTTCTTAGAGATGTTTAAGAGCATTGCATGATCCCATGTATATATCATTTGAATGAATATAACAGAGAAGCTTTGTTCCAAATGTCTTGTGTTGCATTTACTGTGTCTATATGGATGAATGAATGGTAGGATTTATGTTTAATTGCAGTTCTTTGTTATTACTTGTTATTATGTTATGAATTCATTTACATGGTTGAATGTATGAATCTGTGAGATATTAGATAAGTTTCAATTGTTTCTCTTCCACGAACCTATGCAAGGAGTGCATAGTGTCCGCAAGGTGTGCATTGACAGAGTCTATTTCGACTCAAAAGCTCAGAAGAGATAATGTGAAACTTTTTTTTTCAAGAAGTGCTTAAGAGTACGCAAGGTGTGCGTTAACAGAGTCAATTTCGACTCAAAAGTTCAAGAGGGATAGTTTGAGAGTGTGCGTAGGAGGAAACACACTCATAGTCATATTGTTTAGGAGGAACACTTGATCCATATAAGAACTATTGCAAGGAGTGTATAGTCACCCATCAAGAGTCCAGTTGAAGGAATCATGTTGCAAGGTGTGCGTAGGGTCGATATTTGGATAATTATCAAAGAAGTCATTCTGAGACGTTCAAAGTGTCGAGGAGAAACAACCTCAGGAGAGATAACTTAGATTTTTGTATGCAAGTGTGCATATTTTCCTCAAGAAGTGTGTGACAGAGTCTTTTGACTCAAGAGCTCAGGAGGAGTAGCTTAAGAGTATTTGCAGGAGAGTGTAAGGAAATGTTGCAAGGCATGCATAGTTTCCCACAAAGAAGCTAAGTCGTGGAGGAAGACCTGTTGCAAGGCGTACGCAGAGTCAAAATTCGAATAAGTGTCAAAGAAAAATCATCTTGAGGAGTCAAAAGTGTTCGAAGAAGGAAAAGCTCAGGAGAGGTAGCAACGAGAATCCTTCTAGAAGGAGGATCCCTGTAAGAGTTTCATAAATTAACAAGCAAGATCCGTTCAGGAGGAAGTGAGATCATTCCAGACTGTCAAATCTGGGAAAGTTGCATGGAGGTTAGCCGTGGAGTCTTTCAGTACTTCATAGTTTGGAGGTTGGAAGGTGGTTTAAAAAGTGGGGATCACCGAAGTCCTCAAGCCATGTAGTAATCCCAGCCCTTGGTTGCAACGATGATACATGGTCGCAGATTGGAGAGTTCAGAAGGCAGAGCTCCAGAAGTTTGGCACGGAGCAAAAGTTGATTTTCGCGAAGTTGTGAAGAGAAAGTAGATCTTGACCGTCAGATCCAGAGAAGACACGTGGCAGAGATCCATGAGCTTCAGAGGAAGAGTCCTTCGAAGGAAAGACAAAGGTGGAGTGAGCCAAAAACTCCCGAAGGCC
>JASDQU010587986.1:34883-45443 GCA_032191745.1 Picea mariana | reverse complement strand
GTTTTAACATAGGCTCCATCTAGGGATATCGTCTCCTTGCGGGACGAGAAGAACAATATACCACATGACTTTATTGGGAAAATGGAGTCATTAGTTTGTTTCTGCAAAACTTGTTCAGAAAGGGGGGGTAGAGGAAAAAGGGGTTTTAATCCTCGTCTCTGAAATCTTTCTAAACCCAATTTCTCTCTAATCTATATTTTAGGCCATTTGAATTCCTCTTTCCTGATACTGATTTTTGGTCTGCTTAAGATAATCCAAACAACCTTAGGAGTTTTAACAGGTTCTGTTGATCTTGCTTGCCGCAAGGTGAATTAATTTTAATGTTTTTAATTAGGGAGTCCTGCGTGAACTTGGGATGTAGATCTAGCTTCAAAGAAAACTAATTACCATAGTACAGTATAATTCATGTATAACATCCTTACATATATCTTAGACATTGCTTCACTACTAGCGAGCCTGTTCAGTACCCCAGTGAAGTTATCTGGTTTCCTTTATTGAATTTCCTTTCACCACTTCAAATTGTAACTTTGCATTTAAATGCTGAGATGAGGGAAATCATTTTATGAATTTCCTTTCATCATCTCTCTTTTTTTTTGGACTAGATGGGGGCAATCAATTTTTTGAATTTCCTTTCACCATATGTCTTATATTTTTCTTTGATATGAAGTGGGGGCACTCAATTAGTCTAAACCATACCAGGGGTGATATCTGTGTATAATTTTGCAACAAAGGTATGCTAACTCACTTTGATTACTCTGGACCAGTTTTCTTTTTTGTTATTGTATGTTTTTTCTATTGCAAGTCTCATGGGTCTCATTGACTATTGCTTAAAAAATGCTTCCTGTAGTTTATGTATAACCTGATTCTTGGAGTAATTGGATTGATTTTTGTATTGTAAGTGGAAAGTATGTCTATACGTTCTTTCCACCATATCCCTCAAACTTATATAAAACAATTTTCCCCTCATTAACTTCTAGCACGACTCAAGATGAATTGATGACCAAGTTGTCATCATCATTTACATCCTTCATAATTTTTGTTGTCTTAGGAAAAAAATTGTTCCCTCACATCCTTCCTTACATAACATTAAAAAAATGTGAAATTGAGTGTTTAAAACTTGTTAGCGATTAATTTTAAGAAATAAGTTTTAGTAAAAATTAAAAGAAAACTTCATGTTGATTACCTTTTGATCCACCTAATTCCCATATTTGCAACATTTCCATACATCTTTTACGCTATTTTTCACTCAGATTGCAAACAATGTTATTAAGTTTCTTCAAGTTTTTTCTCCGCGTGACACACATTAACCAATACACATAATTAATTTAAGCCTATAGATAATTCAAATATATAATTAATTTTTTAATAAAACTTAAATAACTTTCCTTGTTCTCTTGTTGGGATGAGATACCATTGTGCTCCTCCACAAAAAAATGTTTTCCATGAACTTCTATCAACCATCTTCTATAAAAAAAAGATAGAAATAATCATATATAGAAACTATGAAATAGTTTTTACAGAATTATATCTTGGTGCGTATATTAAAATAGTATTCCCTAGTGCGTTAAACACACATATACACATTGATGCTCATTACTAATGTTGTTCTAGAGTTTATACTTAAGTCTTGAAAGTATAAAGTCTAGGCATCTGAAAATAAAGAGGGTCTATAAAGAAAGGAAACACAACCCTTTAGGGTAAAAGGAGCTATGGTTGATTTCTGAGTTGTCTTTGTCTAGCTTCCAATTGTTCCTGGATGCTAATGTCTTGCTCAATGGCTTCCCATGAATGTTCAAGTTCAACCCGGGTGGTAACAATTTTTAAGATGGTGTTGAAAAGAGTTAAAGTGATATTGGTCTGGTTTGTAAGACTGGGTTCGATATTGGGCTCTCTCGTAACAGGTACAATCATGGAGGAAAAATAGTTTTAAAGATTTGTTGTTGCTATTTTAGATTATATGAGAAAGTTCCCAGATATATGAATTAATAGTATAACAAATTCAAAGGCCATTTCCTGTATCTAAGTTAAACTAAAAATCATGCATGAAATGAAAGAAAACATAAAGCTGTGGAACAATTTGAGGCATCAACCAAGGAAGAATCTCACTTTGTGACAGAAGAAGAAAATAGACAAGAAAAACTTTAATGAAGCATAAGATATAGAAATTTAAGTGATTCATAGGTCTTGTACCTGCTGATAGCCGATACAGAGGAAAAGCTATAAACGATTAGATGACTAAAATAATCAATTACCACAGTAGAGGTTGTACTAAATTGCAGCTAAGCATTCATCAAATATATATAAGAAATGATGTTAAAAATGAAATAACAGAGGAGCACATAACTCAAACTTCATGGGATCTGGAGTCTTTGATTCACATTTGTATTAATTCTGGCAAATGAAAAATTTCTCTGCTACAATCGACCAAGGAAAAATCCCCCCCTGGTGTCATCTTTCAAAATTATATTTATACAAACAAAATCATCAACCCTAGACGGTTGGTATTCTCCTAATCGCCTAGGTGCTAACGGTTACAAAATACAAAATTTGAACCATTTTGCTCAGTTACTTTTTACTTTTCTACAAGTTGGACCAAAATGAGCCTACATGTGTTACTTCATCATTTATTTGAAGCACTTCTTTTGCTTGGTCCAAAACACTCGATGCACCTATTTAGAAAGTACACCAAAATTATGTAAGGTTTTGTCGTATCCTTTGCTTCAAACACATACAACTTCCTCTGAATTTTGGGTAGCCTATCTTCAATATTTCCCTTTTCAAACTTTGTCGACTGCAACTATAGATTTGGATTTATTAGCCACTTATCCATTTGGATGATGTCAAGTTGCTTCAATTGTGAAATCTCAAGTTGGGTTTCATTCCATCTCTCCTTGATAAGCATTTGATGCCTTACAACATTGATCATCCTAATAGCCCAGGACAATCACCTTTACCAATGCCCAATGTTTTTGTATCTAGCTGATCAAACACTTCTTCACATTCTTTCTTAACTTATGTTGCCATTTTCCTGCTTTCAGCTATATTGGTCTCCCATGTTTTTAATATGATGTTTGCCCTAATCTGTTCTTCTATAGTCAGATTTGGGATTGCTGGTACTTCTTCTCTAGCCGAAAATTCTACTGCCTTTTGAAAAGAAACATGGGTTGTTGTAACCTCTTTTTCCTTGAGATAAATGTTATCTAGTGAGTGGCTTATTTCCAAGAAGTAGTTTTGAACGATTTCTATTTGAGAAAGCATGTTTTTTTGTTCTGCTTGTAGTTTCTCATGCACCTCTAGTGCTCGGGCTTGAAATGTTGTTATATTCAAAACTTGTCCTTCAATGGACTTCAACTCAGCCTGTAGCTGTCTCACTAACTCTTCCTACTGATTAACATGTACTTGACTCATTTGCATCTTCTTGTTTGCTTCCTCTAAACTAGACTTAAACAATTGCATTTCCTTTTTGTCAGCAGTTCTGGCGTGTTCAACTCTTTGATTTACCTCCTCTCAAATATTATTTTCTGTGTGCCTTATTTGGTCCTGCAACTGAGCTATCATTTTATTTTTCTGCTTCAACCTTGTTTTCAGAGAGTCAACTGAGAATAAATTGGTCGTTTCCAAAGATCCCACAGAGCCTTCTACTTCCGTGGCGAAATCTTTCTCTTCTAGGTTCTTCCCATCTACGAGCACTCTGTGTTTCTTCACCATTGTCCCTTCTCTTAGATGCATTTCTTGTTTTACTACAACCTTCCTCTTCCTACTGAAAAAGTAGTTAGAGGAAGGTATCTTTTCTCTAGAGATAGGAGTAAGGTCACTTACATATATGAATTCCAGATGGGTTGTCCCAAAAGTTGACTCTAAAGGAGTTAATGATGTAATAGGGCTGCCCAATTCTGAAGATTGAGTTTCTCCTGCTATTTTGGGGATATCAATAGGAATAGTTGATGATAAAAAAGGAATCATTTGACTCGACTTTGAAGGTGTCTCGAGCCTAACTTTTGTTTTTCTCTTTGGGTGATCTGTTGGCGAAGCTTCTTCTTTTTGTGAAGACACTTCAATCTTCTTTTGATTTTCTTCTACAGTCCCTTTATCATGAGCATCTGATCCAAAACCTGGGGGAATACTTCCTTGAGCTCGAGGAGGGGTTATTGATTATCCCTGTAGTATCTTTGGAAAATCACTTCGCCTATGATTTTAGAAAGTCAGAAGCTGGTCTGTAGGTCGGGTGATAATGCCTGAACTCTGTCTAATATCTCCTCATAGGTTCTGGCTCCCTTGAACATGTTGTCGCAGGGAGAATATTCATGTTCATACATTTTCATATTGCAATGAGAAAGATGATTTCCTACAATTTGATAAGGATCATGTTTTTTGAGTTCAATATCTACTGATTTGATGTCTTCTAGTGCTGTAGCTTCTACCTTGGAATGACCAAATTTAAGTAGTGAACACTTCCCAATCTGTACTGGATAAGCTGGCCAGAACTTATTCTGATCTACTTTCAATTCCATGCCGATGCCACCTATTATTATTTGGTATGCCACCTCCCTGCACACCAGTATTTCAGGAAGGAACTTTGGAAGTGTGTGAGGAGGAATCGAGCACCGAAAAACCCTGACATAGGAGAAACCCTCTTCAATAAACCAATTTGCAATTGCCTTGAGGTTTCCCATGATTGGCTCTGAAATACGAGGGGGGTGCATAACCATACAAAATTTGGTGCAAAGGTATCACTATGTAGTGAAAAATTTCATAAAATAAATCTTTAACATTCTCTTCCCATAGTTTAGAGTGATAAACATGAATGGGCTCCACACAGGCTGCGTTCCAGCTCCAATTCATCAAGGGGAATGGAGTCATGTAACATATATCATTCATAATATATGCATACATGTAAAAAGATGTAGGTCAACCTTTCGATTTTTTCGTTTGGTACTCTGCAATATCCTTAGTTAGATTATCTGATAAAATTTTACCCCAGTTGAAACTGTAACCCTTGGCTACTTCATGTAGAAGTGGCACCCATTCTGCAAGGAAATGGGTAAGGCTTTTCCTCTTGAAAAGTCTACATAGCATCAGAGCTATATAAACCATGTATTCATTTAACGAAGCTATGGCATAAATGCCATGGGTATGAACTCTAAATCTCACTGGAATTCCCCACCATTCTTTGATTATACCTGGATATGTTTTATCAAATTCTGTGCACTCCTTTCTTTGAAATTCCTCTACAAATTCGACATTATAAATGTATTTACAAGCGGGGGAAAATTTATACATTAATTGGATGTGCTTGGGTCTGAACAAGCCGACGATGACCTTTTGGTTGTTTAGAATTCTCTTTGTCTGAATGTCAGTTTTCTCTAAAGTCCAAGTTATCATGTCATTGTATGGAACGAGTCTCGGTCGTGTGGCTATTTTATGAAGCTCAGACTCTGCTTTGTCTTTGAGTTTATTTTCAGTCTTTTCATTCCCGAAATCGTCGGGGCAATTCCTAATCTCATAGTATAAGATTTCAAAAATCTACCTCTAGGATTTGACTGAATCCACAACATGTGGCATAGTGTCGAATATAACATCTCCATCCCGATTTGAGCTTTCACATGTCTCCTCACTCTTCTTAGGCACTTTTATGGGTGCTATGATGTTTTTGCTAAAATGAAATCCTGCTGCAAAGAAGGAATGCATAAGCTATTATGAATGTAACTCACTCCTGGTCTGAAAGTAAGAATGAAATTTGAAATAAAAAACCTTTATCAACCTTTAACTTGTCTTAAATTTAGCGTACTGATACAAGCAATAAAAATTAAATGCTTTAATGGGGATGTTATGCCTGGAGATACACACTTTATGTTAAATATATCTCCATAATCATTTATAGTTACTGCCACATATCGGTGATTCAAAACTGGGATTTCAAAAGGAATGTCATCGAAAATTCCCAAATAGCGAAATGCGAAAAGTTATTTAATATCATTAATCTTATTTTAAAGTTAAGTTAATTACGTTTAGGCGCTCAATTCTTTTGAGATTTCACATTTCGGAGTTTTGAGCATCGTGTCCCCAAGAGGTATGACACAAGTAAATCCCAAATCACGAAACCGCTATGGGATTTATTTAGGCACTAACCACTTGTTTTAACCCTTTAATTAATCACGATGAGGGGTTAGTTTTTACTTTTCATGAATTGGAGTATTGGGACTCCGACGACACTTTAACGCAAGAAATCGTGAATCACGAAATCATGATGGGATTTATAATCATGAAACCTTCTTACTTATTAATAAACATAGCATTATCTTTTAAGGATTTCATGACTTCGAGAATTAGGGTTTTAAGGAGAGTCAAGGTTGACTCCTTGATTTCTCGAATCACGACTGATTAACGATTTGTTAAGTATGTTTAAAACTTAATTAATCATCATTAAAATGTATTTGTGAAAAGCATGTCGGGACTTTGAAATGTTTTTTAAGTTGAGATGGCCGAAAAAGAACATATGAAAGGCTTAGAAAGACGTTAATGTTTTTAATTATTACTTTAAAAATGATTCAATTCCTTTTAAACAATCACTTTTTCGAGACTTCGGCACCATGACTTTGGATTTTCTATTAAAAAGCATACTTCGTGAATAGTCGAACCCCGAAACCCGAAAATCATGAAAGACCGTTTGACTCCTTTTTAGAACAAAGGGCGGCTCTGTAACCAGAGGAAAATGGATATTTGGATTTAGAGAAGAAAAATAAACTTTGTTTCAACAACTAACTATTGCAAACCAATGAACTCATATGCATATGACACTAAAATAAATGGTATTTATATTTTAAAATCATCATTATTGCTGACAAAAATATGCGTATCGATGCAATATTACTATATAGTGTGCACCACATACCATGAATTTTGTTTTTGAAAAAACCCCCAACAATGACATGGTTTTGGATCCAATGCAATGAGTGGTACCATTGCAACGGATACCAAATGCCTCATATACAAGTAAAAAAACCCTATAAAATTCTATTTCTTAAAAAGTAAAATCTCCTTGTGAAATATAGAGAGGGGAACCAAGAAAAATGTTAAGAAAGCTAGGGATTCCAATACCAAAGGTAATTATGAAACCAATTTATTCTTTCTGAGAATGCATTGAAAATAATTTGAATCAAATAGGGAAAGATTGAGATGATGGATATAATGAAATCACATACCCAAAATTTCTCCTGTACATATTTATATGTGACCTATGGTGATCCATTCCAAATTTAGCTCTTCAAAAAATCTACCCACTCCAAAGTATTTGTTGATAAATCTCTCTTGCAAAAATATCCCTCTAAAATTTTCCAAAAGAATGACATAATGAATAATATTTTCATTTATAAACACATACATTTCAAAAAATGAAATTCCCACTCATTTTTTCACTGTATATTACAACACATTGATGATAAACGTGATTGTCGTTTTTTTGTAACTTACCTTTCTATTGTGCCATACAATTGTATATCACATTAGTGTGCTTCAAGGTGCACATGTGAAATTTGTAAGTACGAAAACATCAACAAACATGTACATATGCAACTTTTCATTTATTTTTCTCTATAAAATAAGTGTGCTACACGGTTTTAAGAACCCTAGTGCACTCTTTGTGTACAAACGCACCAATCTCAATTTTTTTGACAAAATAGAAATGAAAACCTCCACAATTAAATTTTGCAATTATTTTTCTTTGCAAGGGTAGTAATGAAGGTCATGCTTCGATGCTTTTCATACTTTAGTGCACCAATTCTCTTTTATGTAGGCGCATCAATGCCTTTTTATATAGGCACCTCGAGGTGTCTTTAACTAATTAAGAGAACCAAATACTTTTAAAATGCATTTGAAATCTTGTTTGAAGTTATATTGTTCTATTCTTCCCAAACTTTCTTTTAAGAATCCATTCATGTATTGATGATGGTTTTGGCTCAAATGTAAAGGAGAAAATGTTATAATATAAAATGGTCAATTCTTCAGATTCCAACTCATTCCATATCATTTCAAGTTCATAAAGTTCTCCCCCATCGTTTGAGGTAAGTATAGATTTTATTTATAATCCATTTATTTAATTGAATTTATGTTATTTATGCACATGCATTTGAATAATCGTTCATTGAATTTTGCAGGATCATGATTTAGGATCGACTTCAGATGCACGAGATATTCCACCAGTCCAAAAATGATGCAAGCTCTTAACAAGAGAAAGATACCATGTGAAAATTTTCAATGAAAATGGATAGCTTCTTTACCCTGCCAATTTTAACATGTCATATTCCAACAACCAAATTGTGTCAATGGTATTACACTATGAATTGGATCTCTTTTATGACACCCGAGTAGTATGTGGTTGTTCAAAATGTAAAGGGTTGAAGAAGAACCCTCGATGTGTCACATTGTCCCATTATATTAATGATCAACTAAACAAATTTGGAAATATAATACCTCCCATTGCAGTCAAGAATCCAATAGGTGATATAGAAAATACACGTAGGAACACTTCCATATGCTCCTTTTTTGAAAATTTGGAAGCTGTATCAACTAAGTTTTGTCCTAAATTGACCAACGCCTCTCCTTTTGTTGAGTCAATGAATAATTATAGTGAGCCAAAGTATGATATCAATACTACCCAAAACATCTCTACTAGGAGATCCAAAATGTTGTATTAGTTAAGAGAATAATTGTCCAAGTACACACCAAATTCAGTTCAATTGTTGGAAGGTAGTTGATGACTTCCCTCTTCCTATCCATCCACAAAGTAAATACCAAACCTGTTACAACTGAGAATTTTATGGAACTTGGCTATCTTCCATGCCTATGCTCGATGTTGGAACCAAATTATTTTTTTGTGGTAATAGTTATATGATTGCAAAGTCTAAAATAGATGTTGAAAATACTGGATTGTTTATCCTTTCACATATATCATTTCCTTTCAAACAATCAATAACACTTATGCCATTTTTTGGTCCTCTTTATAATCAATTTGATTACTTTAATATTGTTAAATACAAACATAGCATTTCCATGTATAGCATGTGCATGAATGGTTATGCTTTTGGAAACTTTAACAAAACAAAACCTATTATATATCGATGGTCGTCCACAAACTCATGGGAACATTGCAGTTTTCATAAATAGTTGTAGGTCCTCATTATTTAGTCAAAATTGTTCCTTTGAGGAACACTCCAATGAAAAATAGTTCTTTATGAAAAGGAAGGCATCCATATTTGTTGTTGTACATGCAATACATAGTTTGTCTCCTAGTGACGAGTTCTTAATAAACTATAAATTTCATAGACCATCGACCACTCATGAAAAACACCTTGCATCGGGTCTACCTTTAGACACCCCCTTGGGGCATAAGAAAAATATGATTGAGTAATTGCATTTTTTGGTTTTCAACGAAACTAATATAAATGTATTGCTTAATTGGACATGTGTTTGATAAAGTGGTTGGTTTCATGTTACAATCATTACATCAAAGATGGGGACTAAGTCCTATAACATCTACATAGGGATTTATTTTATTTTATTTATTGAGTTTTATTAATATTTTTTTAGTTTTTAAATATTAATGTAAAATTAATTTAATTTAATATTCTTTTAACATTAACAAATTAATTATTTTTTTCTCTAACCAAATCAAATGCATACATTTCCTTACGATGAGATTCATAAAGTTGGTGGTGGAGCAAAAATTCATAAATTCATTTAAAGCAAATTTTGTATATTAAAATACATTATTATTAATGATTTTGTTTTCATATTTAATAATTTAAATTGTATTAAATACATTTAATTAATTATGATTTTTAAATAATATACAATTTAAATATAACAATTATAAATTTAACCATGAACAATTATTATAACTTATCAATAAAATAAATGAAAAAATAACATTTCATAAGAGTAATTATTCAAATTATTTTTTTCATTAATTCATGAGACCAAATATTTGTATACATGTTAATACAAAATCAACAAAGTACAATACTTAGCATATTTTTTTAATAAAATATTCAACTAATACTTACATACTTTTAAATACTTTTTTAATAGAAGATTCATAAAGTTGGCAACACAGTTAAAATTTGTAAAACCATTTCAGCGAAAGTCCATATATCAAAATTTATAATTATATATTCTTTATATTTAAAGTTATATCATAAAGTTATTATTACAATATATGAAAATTCATAATCATTCAAATCATAATCATTTCACTGATCATATTTATGTATTTTTCTTTATAAACATGTTACATGGAATTAATGGTTATACATTTTTTCAATCACAATCCAAATTAAACGATTTCATAAAACTAAAGTTAAACATTATATGAAAACTCTAAATTCTAATGAGTGATAGATCTCAATTTTAATTTTAAAATAGAGAAATCATTAGCGTCTCATAATACATTTTATAAATCAAATAAAAACAATATCAGCGTGATATGGAAAACATAATATACATGTATGCTATACTATTTATAGCACACCAATGTGATTGAAAGTGCACTTGTGTGGTTGTTAC
>JASDQU010587986.1:23099-34863 GCA_032191745.1 Picea mariana | reverse complement strand
AAAAATATGATTGAGTAATTGCATTTTTTGGTTTTCAACGAAACTAATATAAATGTATTGCTTAATTGGACATGTGTTTGATAAAGTGGTTGGTTTCATGTTACAATCATTACATCAAAGATGGGGACTAAGTCCTATAACATCTACATAGGGATTTATTTTATTTTATTTATTGAGTTTTATTAATATTTTTTTAGTTTTTAAATATTAATGTAAAATTAATTTAATTTAATATTCTTTTAACATTAACAAATTAATTATTTTTTTCTCTAACCAAATCAAATGCATACATTTCCTTACGATGAGATTCATAAAGTTGGTGGTGGAGCAAAAATTCATAAATTCATTTAAAGCAAATTTTGTATATTAAAATACATTATTATTAATGATTTTGTTTTCATATTTAATAATTTAAATTGTATTAAATACATTTAATTAATTATGATTTTTAAATAATATACAATTTAAATATAACAATTATAAATTTAACCATGAACAATTATTATAACTTATCAATAAAATAAATGAAAAAATAACATTTCATAAGAGTAATTATTCAAATTATTTTTTTCATTAATTCATGAGACCAAATATTTGTATACATGTTAATACAAAATCAACAAAGTACAATACTTAGCATATTTTTTTAATAAAATATTCAACTAATACTTACATACTTTTAAATACTTTTTTAATAGAAGATTCATAAAGTTGGCAACACAGTTAAAATTTGTAAAACCATTTCAGCGAAAGTCCATATATCAAAATTTATAATTATATATTCTTTATATTTAAAGTTATATCATAAAGTTATTATTACAATATATGAAAATTCATAATCATTCAAATCATAATCATTTCACTGATCATATTTATGTATTTTTCTTTATAAACATGTTACATGGAATTAATGGTTATACATTTTTTCAATCACAATCCAAATTAAACGATTTCATAAAACTAAAGTTAAACATTATATGAAAACTCTAAATTCTAATGAGTGATAGATCTCAATTTTAATTTTAAAATAGAGAAATCATTAGCGTCTCATAATACATTTTATAAATCAAATAAAAACAATATCAGCGTGATATGGAAAACATAATATACATGTATGCTATACTATTTATAGCACACCAATGTGATTGAAAGTGCACTTGTGTGGTTGTTACATAAAAATGCATCGATAAACAATTAAATTGACAAAGTACATATGCAAACATCTGCAATTAATTTTTTGCGAAGGTTGTGCTTTGTGGAGGAAATCACTCTTCGGTGCCTCTCATAATTTAATGCACATACTCGATCCTCTACCACTCCCTCAATGATCTGGCCCTCATCTCCTCCTTCGCAGAATGCTAGACTTTCTCCAAGATACCATCCTTGTCATCCATGTAGTCATAAAAACTGACATCAATTTTCTTATAAATATTATAGCTAGACATGCTCTTCTTTTCCTCAGGGGGCTTATCGAATATTTATTTGACACCCATGAGGAATTTAATAGCCCCAAAGTATTTTTAATTGAGGCCCTTTTTGGTGGCACTAGGCACATCAACTTCGTTCCATTCCATGTCCGCCATTTTGGCCCCTGCTTTGGAATAATTAGGACTATCAATCTCTACAATAATATCTTCCCAGTGGCCCTTTTGCTTGATCAACAAGAAAGAAATCTTGGTGGATGTATTAATTATAATACTTTTTCAACCTAAAGAATGACCTAAGTCTCATATTGTATATTTAATAGAAGTTAAGAAGCACAATTGAAAAAAAAAATTGATGATCCATAAGCTTCACAAGCATTCCTTATCATTGAATACTAAGCATTTCCTTGGCATCGACTTTCTCCTCCATGAGATCCTCACTCGTATATTTACTAAGAAGATCTTGTTTCTTCTTTTCCACAACCATGATCTCGATATATTTCATATACACAATGGGCAGATGGACAACAAAATCTACCTCTCTTTATTATTGGTTTCCATTGTCCTGCTCTCTGATTTCTTCTGCGACATCCTCATATTCCTCAAATAGGACCGAATTAATGATAGTGACCTCCCTGCTCTTGACCATCAACCCAACCTCCCTATTGATAGACTTGATCCTCTTCCACTCCCTCAGTGCTCTGGCCCACATCTCCTCCTTCACGGGCCACTTGAATTTCTCCAAGATACAATACTCACCATTCTTGTACGTATAATAACTAGCATCAATTCACTTTTAAATATCATACCTACACCTCCTTTTCTTCACGTTGGAGGGATTATCAGATAGATATTTGATGGCGGGGAGGAATTTCCCAGCCCCACTTGAACAATTGGCTATTGGAAGATGGCATGTTACAATCTTCCAACAACCAATTATACAAGTGCAGATATGCAATTCCTCCCTGATATCAAAGATATATTCAATAATCCCCCTAAGGTGAATAATATAAGGTGTAAGTATGATATTTACAAGAAAATTGATGCCATTTATTATGGATACATGGATGATGAGCATGGTATCTTGGATAAAGTATAGTGGTATGTAGAGGAGGATATGTGGGACAGAGCCTTGAGGGAGTGACAGAGGATTAAGTCTATCAAGGAGGAGGACAAGTTGCTGGTCAAGAGTGGGGATATCATTTTTCTTAATCTGGTCCTATTCGAGGAAGAGGAGGATGTGGCGAAAGAAATGGGAGAGCAACACAAGGGAAACCAACAACAAAGAGAGAAAGAGTTTGTTTCCCATCTTCCCATTTTAGATGAGAAATTGATCGAGTGCATGGTTGTGGAGAAGAAGAAACAATAGCTTATGTTGTGGCCACAACCAAACCCCTTTAATTTTGTTTTTATAAGAGATAGGAAATACCACCCCTACTAAAATTTGAACTCTAATGATTAATCCTCTACTACTATGAGCCTAATTATTATTCTTTATCTACCTTGAGATAGTTTGGGGTTTGATATTTATTGATGATTGTTTTTGAGGACGTTTTTTAATCCTTTTGATCTTATAATTTCAAATGTCCTCATAATGTTTTTTGACTTATGATGCTTTGTTGACATTTGTATGATGAAATTGACAAGTTATCTTTGGGACCTTTTGCATATTTTGAAGTATTTGATGATCCTATGTGACTTTAGAGTTTGATGTTTTATTGTATTCCTTGAATGATTTTTCTTTTTATGACTTTTTTAATGGATGACTTAAATGAATAACAACATATATGCATTTTTCATCCTCTTGCTTGCATTTTGTGCCTAGTGTCTTCATATTTATGCTCAAGCTCTCATATGCCAATCATATTATTTAGTTTCAAACTCCTAACTAGAATCAGAAGATCATTAATCCTTCCTATAATCTTGAGACATGGTACATGCATCTTTCAGGACATTTATCTACAATAGTCGATATCATAAATTATTGTATTTGAGAAACTTTTGCTCTTCATTTCTTCTTGCAAACAAACCAAACACTTATTCATAATTTTGTTGAAGGAAAAGAAAAAGAATGTAATATTTATGACATACTAACAAGTATCTTCTTCCTTACATAACTGATTTTATTCTTTCTATGGTTGCAAGAACAGGGTTGCAGAGTCACTGCATTTACTTGACTTCTTCAACCTTGAAATGCATGTGGGAGTACCTTGGTCTTCTTCCTCTCGACTGGACTTCCCTTTATTCATATATTTTCCACCATTTGAAGCCAACATTCAATATTTAGAATTAATCCTTCCCTTTCCCAAACCTCATCAAGATTTTTTTTTAACACCATTGCATTATTTTCTCTTTTCACTTATGTTCTAAGGCACAAAGTTTATTGTATTATATATTATGGGGCTAGAACCCAGACCCATGGTCGAAACTTTGATCCTAATATGTAACCTTGATCCTTATCAAGAACCTTGGACCTTACTAGTCTCTCCCTCAATCAAAAGTAGGTTCACCTTTTCTTATATTTCTCTATGATATTTGAAGCTTACAAGGCTAGTGGATCCACCCACTAAGGCTCCCCTCACTAGTTTTTTCTCATTGAGATAGCCCAATGAATTCCCTTGTGATATTTCCATAGTCCCAAAGGTGTGATATTCTTCAAAATGATCTCTATAGGGTTTTCCTTTTGGCCTCCCCTCTTTCCAAAATCCTAAATCTGAAGGCCTATCAAGCTTCAGAGACGTGGAACCTTGTCATATTGTCACCCGATGCTTTATTTCGACTTTCCACTTTCATATTCACGCATTGTTGTCTTACATGGGATATTTTTCCCTAATCGTAATAGATTCCCTGTTCTTGTAAGCTTATCTGGTCTACCCTCCACAATTTTCCCCTTGATTGGATTGACATATCCCATGTGCCTGACTAGTGTCAATTTTTTTTTTATCATATAGGTCACCCTTTGTGACATTAATGTGTCATGTGACATGTCATATCTTTACCCCTTTTTTTCTTTCCATTTTTCACCTCCATATTCACGTGATCTTGATCTCCATATGACATACCTACCTGACTTAACACCCGGTTATTCGAAATCTGCATGGTATGCCTTGCTTCTATTTTTGGTCCCTAGGTGTAGAACCCTGATAGGTGTGAAACCCTAAGTGGTGATGGAACCTTCACCCATGCAGAACTAGGTCTATCATTTTTCCTACTTTTTGTATATATTTTGTACATTTTTTTTTTTAATTTAATTTTATTTTTTTGTTCTTTTTTTTATAATTTTCCCATCGTTTTACAAAACTACACATGGTTTTTATTTCCCATACTTTTCCCAAACCTACCCTTGGTTTTTGAATTACATGGGAAAATCAATTTTACTTTGGAAATAAATTTACATAGGTAAAATTACTATTACAAGGGGAAATTATTTACTTATGGAAATTACTTTTTACGCTGTACATTTTTCCCTAAATCCCTAATGTATATTTTATGTTTATATTCTTATTATCTTTCCCATCTCCCGGTGAAATTGGATACATTTAAAAAAAAATCATTATATATGTGTGTGTGTGTGTGTTTCATTTCTATTTAAATTTGATTTTTCCCATTTTCCCCCAAAGTCCTAGATTGTACTATTCTATTTTATTTTATTATTTTTCATTTTATTCTATTTTTATTTTTATTTTTATTTAATTTGGTTTTAATTTCTATTTAATTTTTTTAATTTTGTTATTTTTTCGTTTGCTCCTCCCCTCAAATTTCATTGGGATTCACCTCCATTCGACTTCGCTCTTTGGTAAATCCCCATCGGGATTTACCCTTAGGACATCCTCTCCATACTTTCTTGGAATCCCCTCCTCCCTGAATACCTTTGTAATGAACACATTATATATTTTAATATAATTCATACATAGGCCTATTGGGATTCCCCCCATCGAAAATACCCTTTCAAGAGTTTATCCTCTCATATTTTCCACCATTAGGGTTTTCACACACGCTCCCTCGCCATGAACTTACTGAATTCTAAAACGACTTGGGATTATTTGAATATTTTTCATGTCAGGAATTAGTTTTTTGGTAATCACTGTTTCATAGTTTTACACTTTGGAATTTTTCATGATGGATTTTTTACGAGCCACTGGTTCCAAACACTTCAGATTTTCATCCCATCAGAGACTACCCTCTCTTTACATTTCAGGGTTTTGTCCTTCGAGAGTTTTCACCTCTCGTGAACTCACCTCACCTAGGATTTCTCTAGAGTCTGAAGTCTAAGAGAACTCACCTCACCTAGGATTTCTCTAATGTTTGAAGTCCGAGAGTCATCACACGAAAATTATTTTAATAATATTTTAGGGGTGGGACCTTAGGTTATTTTACTATTATTCTTAATCTTTATTTTTTTTTCATTTTTCTTTATTTTCCCTATTTTATTACGGTTGATTCACCAAAATTTCTGTGGAAGGTCTAGGTCCCATGCTTCATCTAGTTCCACACATAAACTAAGTGACTGAGGGAAAAAAATAATATACCATTAAAGCTCAAATTACCTCATGCATGTGGGATAATTGTTTTAGGGTTGAAGATCAATGGTTCAGACCACCCCGTGAGCAAATCAAGGGTTGCTAAATGCCAACTTCAACTACCATATATTGATCTCTAGGAGTCCAAATCAGGCCTAGAGTAACTCATTGGAAATATATTACACATGAGAATAGGTTGGAAGAGGAATTCAAGCCTAATCATCGACGAATAAGCCCAAAAATTTCAAATAACATAGGCCCACAAATTTGAAGGGGAATAAAATGTGAAACTTCATATGACCATAACTCGAGTTCTAGGAAATGAAATCAAGCCCGTGAGAGAATGATGGAAATCTAGTAGAGAGAAAAACATGCTGGTAAAAATATTATTGATAGGTTGATGGCAGAAATTCCGAGAAAAATCAAGAAAGAAAAGAATCCTGAATTTGATTAATAAATGAAATGTGTGATGTTCAAAAAACCATAACTCATGATCTAGGAGGTAAAATGAGGCTTGCAAGAGAACCCTAGAAAAATAAAGAAGAGAAGAAGAATATGGAAGGATATTATTCACCATAATGACACCAAAAATTCCTATAAAAAATTGAAGAACAAAAGAGGATACAATTGAGTACAATCAATGATTTTTTTTATAAATATCACTCATGAACAACCTTGGAGTGAGATTAACTACTTAGGACTCTTTTTATCTTTTGTTTATAACACTNAAATATATTACACATGAGAATAGGTTGGAAGAGGAATTCAAGCCTAATCATCGACGATTAAGCCCAAAAATTTCAAATAACATAGGCCCACAAATTTGAAGGGGAATAAAATGTGAAACTTCATATGACCATAACTTGAGTTCTAGGAAATGAAATCAAGCCCGTGAGAGAATGATGGAAATCTAGTAGAGAGAAAAACATGTTGGTAAAAATATTATTGATAGGTTGATGGCAGAAATTCCGAGAAAAATCAACAAAGAAAAGAATCCTGAATTTGATTAATAAATGAAATGTGCGATGTTCAAAAAACCATAACTCATGATCCAGGAGGTAAAATGAGGCTTGCAAGAGAACCTTAGAAAAATAAAGAAGAGAAGAAGAATATGGAAGGATATTATTCACCATAATGACACCAAAAATTCCTATAAAAAATTGAAGAACAAAAGAGGATACAATTGAGTACAATCAATGATTTTTTTAATAAATATCACTCATGAACAACCTTGGAGTGAGATTAACTACTTAGGACTCTTTTTATCTTTTGTTTATAACACTTGTATATTCATTTACAAGAATGTATGGGGAATTATTATCATTTAATGAGACAAAATAACCAAGTTGAAGAGATGTAACTATTGGTTGTTACATAATGTGAAAGGTCTTCCTTGTTTTATAAAAGGAATACCATTGAATGTAATATAAGACTTTTTTCCATCGTCTGATGGTGATACTATTATCTTAGCAATGAAGAGAGGAAGGAAGTTGAATTTGAGATCATGATTGTTGTTGAATACATTTGGGATTGTTCTGTGTTTGTCATTTAAACCTCTTGAATATTTTCCATATGAACTATTTCTATGTTCAATATTTGAGATCTTTAAGTTGTTATGGTTTCTAATGAATACAATGGTAATGCTACAGGTTTGGTCTACAACTATTTGTGATTCAGTCTACAACACTATTGTTTTAACATGTGATTGATTGGCATGGACTATTTCTACAATTAAATGCAATATTTCATGATGTGTTCATTTTGTATATTTTCTCCTGTGCAGGATAGGTTAGAAATAGTTAGATAAGTTAGTTTTCTTTTTTTTTTAATTAGATTTAGAATTGATAGGAATTCTCTGGGGGGGGAATTTATTTTCTTCCCCTCATTTTCTTCTTAATTCTTGGTGGCAACCAGGCCCACATATTGGTTGGAAATGCTACCCCAAAAGAGAGTAGGTATGATTGGGACCTGCCATTGGGTGTTCTCCCTTACTTGCTTGACAAATCACTTGGACTCCTTAATAGAAATGGTGCTAGAAGGAGGGTTATATGACATGATGAGCCCATGGATTCATTATTATTAATTCTTTTTGTTTGTTAATGGATCCTTCTCATATCCCTTTATGGATATGAGTTTATATTTTTGTACCTATTAAAACTCCTAGAAATATTTTTCATCTCTTGTCTCAAATTAAATTTGATGGGGAGGGTGAAACATCTACATCTGAACATATTTTTCAATTATGGAAATTTTGTTTTTCTCAGAATATTTCTCATGAAGGTGTCATTTGCAGGTTGTTCACTCCCACTTTCGTAGGCCAAGTCAAGAACTAGTTTGAGACTTTTTGACTACCTCTATTCACACATGGGAGTAGTTTATGCTTGAATTTTGGTGTACTTTTGAGAATTATAATTATGATGAATCGTGTGTGGAAATATCAGAGCTTAGTAAGAACAAAGATGAATCACTTGAAGAATTTATCATTAGATTTATATATCTTTGCTATAGATTTCCTTTGGATGATGGGCCCTTTGTCAATGATTTGATTCTCCATTTAATTTCTCTTACTGATGAAATAGATCAGCTATAGGATGAAGAATATGAATCATGCCTTAATGCTCCTTTTCATGAGAATTTGTATTCACATGCACATTCTGAAAATCATTAATGACTTGGTTGATTATCATATGTCTAGATCTTTCTTTACTCTAGGGGATATAGATAAAAGTGAACATTATTTTTTGGAAGAATCATATGTATCCTCCAAGCATTCCATTCCCCCTTCTATTGCCATGATGAAAAAGAAACCTCTTGGGTAGTAAATTCAAGTTCAAATTTTTCTGTTGCTGACCAAAAGGAGGATATTTCTGCTGATTATGGGACAATTTAGATCACACCAATGGTGGTCTAGTTCTCATTATCCTATCTCGTATTTTCCATAAAAGGAAATGTAGGAGGAATTTATGGAGCAAGACATGAATATTGATCAATATATTAATGAATAAAATATGTACACACATGACACGAAACTATCCTCACAAATAGATAAAGTGGTATTATTTTTTGTCGATCTAAGTTGTTTTACTGATATAATCTCTCCTAGTTTAACTAGGATATATCAATAAGGTTTTCCTATAGTTTTTGGATTATTTAGTGAACCTTATTGTTCTGAAAATTCTTGTGATTTGCTCCTCTCTTGTAAGCATGAGTATATTTTAAAAAAGATTTCAGATTCCCATATTTTGCAGGAGAAAAAAAACATCATTGATCATTTCATTCAAGGAGAAGAAATTAACACACAAGGCATAACACTTTTAGCACAACGATCCACTTTTTTCTTGGAATAGGAAAATAGTGTCGAGGAAGAAGTTGTTGATTGTGAAACCATTCCTAATGTAGAGTCTACCATTCACAATCAATCACTAATGTGCTTAAGGAAGATGAAATACAATTCAAAGAAGCACCTTTTGGAAATGTTTCTTTTTCAAGAGAGGATTTTCATTCTCTTAATTCTTCTACTTATTATATTTTATATCCTGATCTCTTTAATGGTTTGGTCTTGCATGAAATCACCCATTATTCTATTCAAATAAAATCTATAGGTCTGATCCCTTTTGAAGTACTTGATGGTGGTGATGTGCATATTGAAGAAACAGAGGATAACGCTTCTTCCCATGAACTTAGTAATTTTGTGCCTTATCAACCGTTTTCATGGGATGAAGGAAATGTTACAGAATATGTATATCAAAACATGTCTTCTTCCATTTCATCTTCATTTTTTATTAATAGAGAGTCTTCTTGTTTAAGTAACCCTTTAGTTGATATTGTTGATGTTAATGGCTTCCACCATTGTCGTAAAGATATGTCTTATACCATGGTGAGTTAAAGTCTGTGTATATCATTTGATACCACTAATTTATCTTAATTTGATGGTTTCTTGAAGTACAATCCCAATGAGGCTTTCCAAGACAATGAGGCACTTTGGTCTACACCGATGGTTATGTCAGGCCCTCATTATTTTGGCTTGTTTTCTAGAATTAACAAGTATATCAACATAGAGATACTCTCACCAGCTACATTTCATACTAATTTGATACATGGTTCTCATTTGGTATGCTACTTTCTCGTAAACTTCCTCCATCAATTCTATGTTAGTCATGGAAAATTTTATGATAGAATTGAATCATGGTTGGAGGGATCTTACTCAACTAAATTTCCCATGACTTATAGCTGTGACATCTTTAATATGGTGGATAGAGTTTATCATATTTTAATTTTTCCTACTTTTAGTCGATTTCTACTCCAAGTTTTGTTACTTATTTTTTGTTATGAACATGTGTTTGCAGGCTTGGAATTACATGGATGGATACATTGGAATTTTGACTTCGCATAGTTCATATTCAGCTAGTGTAGTGTAGGATAAGAGTAGGATAGAATAGGCTAGTGTATTTGCTTTGCATAGTTTATTCTTGGTTTCTATTTTTTGATTAGTTTAATTGTTTCCCTTTTCTTTTTTTATTACTATTGGCTGAACAATAAATGGATTTCTCATCCAAGATGGAAACAAATAGAGGTCTTGCATGGTAATTTTGTCCCTTGAATGAATTTGTTTCGTCAAAAAATATTTTTTATACAGGAAAAATGTTTTCAAATACAGGAAAAATTATTTTGGAGTCATTTTCAAATATTTGATTTTATCATGTCCACCATGTCAAATATTTTTACATGCATTGTGTCATCTTAAAAGTAGAATATTTTAAATAAAGAATGCTCTGCAGTTCCTTTTGTGGTGAAAATGATAACTCATAGTTGTTTGATATTTATATTAACATAATTCTAATTGGAAAAGTTTGCTTGATTGATTTTCTTTTGAGTTTTGATCCTCCCGTCCCATGCACATTAAATGGAGGTTTGAGTGTTAAATTTCTTCCCATCTGAATTTAAATCCCACTCTAATTCCATTTAATCCCTTTGGATGACTATTTTTGGATTTATCTGGGTGGATTCTTACCCCATGTCTATTTTCTTTGATTGCTTTCAACAAACATGTTTTTTTTTTTTTTTTAAGTATAGAATTAGCATAGTGAGAACACCACATTTTTCCTTTTGAGTTGTTTCCTTTCAACACCCTTAGTTTTTTTTTGGGGATTTTGGCTACACATATCTTATTCTTTATTCAGTTATCTTTCTAAGAATGATTTTTCTTATCATCTTGCAACTTGCTTAATCCAGGTTTCTTCTTGTATACTGCAGAAATAGATATTTTTCAGACTTTCTGGAAACATTTTCTGACTTTGTGTACAACATTGTTCTATAAATATTTACTTTTATATATCTTTCAGAAATGTCTTGAGAATCAATCATTTTATTCACAAATTCACTAGTTGAATAAAGATTCAATCCTAGTCTTTCCAATCAATGGGGATTTCAGACCTGATCTTTTCTTGAAAAGCATCTTTCCATCCTTCCAAATTACTGATTTTGAGTCGCTCATTCTGGTAACATTATTGATTAATATGATTTTTATCATGGATTAGTATTTTCCTCTCATGTCATTATACATGAATGTTGAAATCATTTTATTGATAAGAGGTTTTAAATACCTTGGTGGAAAATGTCCATGCAATTTCTAAGATTGTACATCTCAAGCTCTCTACATTTGTGTTGACTTTAGCCATGGAAAATTGAATTCGTTTGGGCTATAACTCATCAATATATTGGTCCTTACACTCTTTAGAATTCCAATTATATAAATTGATAACACCAGAAACAACTCAAATTTATTCATAACCTGAAAGGATAATCCTATTTGGGTCATGT
>JASDQU010587986.1:9073-19297 GCA_032191745.1 Picea mariana | reverse complement strand
CAAGCTCTCTACATTTGTGTTGACTTTAGCCATGGAAAATTGAATTCGTTTGGGCTATAACTCATCAATATATTGGTCCTTACACTCTTTAGAATTCCAATTATATAAATTGATAACACCAGAAACAACTCAAATTTATTCATAACCTGAAAGGATAATCCTATTTGGGTCATGTCGGAATGATTTTATTTGATCCTTTTTACTCATGATCTTTTTCGTTTCATTTTCCAGATTATATGTTTAGTTTTTTTTGACAAAAAACCTATCCAGTAGAAATAAAGGTGGGACAGTCATCAACATTTCATTTTCTCAATATTATATGTGATATGTAAGCTCAAGGAAGTGAAATTCATAGTTTGTCTGCGTGGAACACTCTTCAAAACTTTAGGATATCAATCTCTTCGATCTACCGATTATAAAAAACATCAACTCATTAGAAATGAGGATTTGGTCATTTAATTCAATTATGGTTTCTAATTATATATTTCATTTATAATGTGGGAATAAATCAATCTGGGATGTTATTTGAGATTATTGTACCTTATCGGAGTGTCTTAACTACTTCCATATCCATAATGATTTCCTCTTGTCTCTCACAAGGTTGAAGATAATCATATAGATGTTTCACATTATTATTAATAATAAGGGGAAATAAATACCCTCATGTGCAATGTTGGTGATTTTTGAATTAGATTTTATTTATCTATTAAGCATGACAAAGGTTTGTTGGTGGACATTTATCATAAGAAGATGGATGTAATTAAAGTTTTCTTTTTTAATTTGATTGATTCTAATTTTAGGAACAAGACAATGTGTCTAGGGATCCAAATCCAAGAAAAATCAACAACACTAAGTCTCTTATCAAAGAAAATATTGTGGGAAGTCACATAATGCTTATTTCTCAAGAAGAAGGATGTGAGATTCAGTTAAATGAATGAAAGATGAATACTTGAATGAATGCATTGACATTATGCTTTTACATAATTTTTATAATAGACAATATAGTTTAAGCATAGAGTAGCTTAGCAAGCTTTGCTTTGCAATAATTTTAATATTGGTCCCTTTTTCTTTTAGTCTAATTTCATTTTAATAAGTTAGTCATTTAGAGGAAAATGTTTTTTCCTAGAATTTCAAATAGTTGAACATAACATTCTCTTTTTTTTTTATGCAGGTTGGAAAATAGCTTGTGCAACCATCAATTCATGATTTTTTCTCTTTATTTGAAAGAAACTTAGGGAAGTTTTAATCTATAGTTGGATTCTTAGATTCCTTTGCAACATTTGTATAATTAATCAACCAATTTTCACCAACTCAATAGCTGATCCGAAATCTAGTCTCATTCATGTATTCCCATTTTGGTTTATGATCTAACCCTAAAGAATTGATATTTGGAGTCCTTTTCATTCCATCGTGATTATTTTTGATGACCTGCATAACTGTAATATCCCCTCTTTACCTAATCATATTGAACCATTTGAATCTTTGGGATTTATTATAATCTTTTATGGTAAAGTAAAATTGATACTTTGGTGAAAGATAATCCATGTAATTTTTTGTGTTGAAAATTTCATCATTTTCAAGTGTGCAAAGGACTTGCTAATGTTAAGAAATCTTAAGGGTTTATGGGTTTGTGGAATGTTTCACGTGATTGGATTTAAAAATAAATTTCGACTAAGAATCCCCATTAACCCATTTTTCTAGGTTCCTGGAGGGATTTTTTGTTTCATTAAATGAAAGAGAAATTATATGTGACAGTTGGATTAGAGGATTACGTTACGAAATTTTTTCCACTGGATTATCATTTTTTGTAATCTTGCTTGTTTTTTCTTTCAGATATTTACCTGGGGAATATTGAATTTGGGGCTTATTTTGAATGGTTGACTTATCTTTCCCAATTATTACTCTCGGTTACATCTGAGTCTTCATGGAAAATTGCTTTCTCGGAGGATTTTCATGATGTGTCCCATGTTGTTGGGATTACAAGCTTGTGTTTTAAGTCAATTCTTCATTTAATGGATGACATAGTTGATCTTGATTTTTCTTAGTTTAGTTTATTCAATTTATTTATTTTAATTTGTACATAATTTTTACCTCTCTCTTTACTTAATATTTCAATCATGGCAGTAGGCTTGATTCTCATGCATCATCAATGGTGAATAATACAATCATTGGAATTATCTAGATCAATAATAAAAGAGGCAATGAATATCTTGGTGAACAATCTCAATGTAGTTCCTGAGTTTGAAAAACTTGAATTTTCATAATATTATTCCAGTAACAACCTCACTATGGTGGTAAACTTAAAGGTTTTGAATTCTTGAATTTAGTCATTTTTGTATCCTTGGGAATTTCAAGAATCTGAATTGTTTTTTCCATAAAATATCAAATTTGTTGGAACAATAAGCTTAATAGGATATCGATTTTATTAATCATTACTCATTGTAATCTTGTTGATTTTGGTTTCCAGATTATGTCTTAGTCCTGAAAATCATGGGTTTTAGTTTGTCTGAAAGTTTATTTGATGAATCTTTTACCCTTATCTTAATTTTTGGAGTTGAAATGCAAATTTCTATGTACATATGATTCATACCCAACCGAGTTCCCAATTTCATTCCATGCTGCAATGTTCTTTTTTTATTTTATTTTGTTTCTTTTATTTTTTATTTTAATTTTTAGGTTGGTTTTTAACTAACATTTTTCAGTTTTAGGCTTATTTTAGTTTATCTTTCTTTTACACAACTTAGTTTTAATTTAAGTACTTTCTTTCTACTTTTATAGATTTCTTTCATATTTTAATTCAGATGGTGGTATGTTCCCTGAGTTGATTTAACTTCTTAGTTTTCCTTGAGGATTAATCTTTAAGTTTGAGTGAGGGTCAGTTCCAATTATGGTCACATACTAAAGCATTTTCAAGTCATGAAATGCATGGGATGATTTATCTGAATAAAAATTCATGAAGTTCTTAGTTGTGGACATATATTGATAATTTTGGTGGAACATGTGTGCTTACTAAGCATACCATGATAATATGTAAGTAGAGGAAAGTATCTATCTAATGTTTTCTTTGGGATCCATCCACTTCATATTAATAAAATGGTAAATACGATGATGGTTCTTGGGGAGACCTATGGGGTAAACTTAAATGCATAACATCTACTCAAAAAATCAAATCAAATCTTGTATCACCCTGCTTCCTTCACAACCTATTTTCATAAGCATATCTATATATAAAATATGAAAGGGTGAGGATGTTTTGAAATTAAAAGGAAGTTGAAAGAACTATTAATAGTGTGAGAAGTACAAGTAAACCCATTGGAGATATGAATGCTTGTTGGAAGTGGGGATATGCTTGTACGGTACCGAGACAACTTTGTCGAGGCTATGGATGCTCACTGGTAGCAAAGAAATGATTGGAAAATAAAGACGAGGAACACACTTATGTAGATGTATTCTTGTTGTGAAAAGTGTTAACCCATGGTTAAACAAAATCCAATTAGAAGTATGTAGCCATTCAAATAATTTACCTCACTAATTGACTCTTTGAAAAGGGTATGTTGGATAACAAGTACTTGAAATATTGGGTTATATATTTTAGAAATTTGGCATCATTGTGGTACCCACGATTATTGGAAAATTGTCTACAGTTGATTGAGCTTATCCTTAACATTCATATTTGAAGTGAAGGCCCTAGAATTATACTGACAAAGATAACTGGTTCTTCCAGTGTGTCACCATTTGTTGTGGCCAAAACCACAATCTTGCTTGTATGAGCAAAAGGAAATCCTTCCCCTACTAAACTTTGAACTTTAATGCCTAATCATTTACTACTATGAGCCTAATAATTATTCTTTATCTATGTTGAACAAGTTGGGGGTTTGATGTTTAATGATGATTTTATTTTAGGAGGTTTGTTAATCCTTTTGATTTTATACTTTCAAATTTCTTCATAATTGTTTTTGACTTAGGATGCTTTGTTTAAATTTGTATGATGAAATTGACAAGTTATCTTTGGGACCTTTTATAGATTTCAAAGTATTTGATGATTCTATATGTCTGAAGAGTTTGATTTTATATTGTATTCCTTGAGAATGAGTTTTCTTTTTATGAATTTATGAATGGATTGCTTAAATAAAGAACATATAAGCATTATGCATCCTCTTGCTTGCATGTTGTGCCTAGTGTCTTCATATGTATGCTCAAACTCTTGTATGATAATCATATTCTTTATTTTAAAAATCTTAACTAGAATCACAAGATCATTAGACCTTTATATAAGTTTGAGACTCAATACTTACATATTTTATTACATTTATCTACAAAAACCAAGGTCATGGATGAATTTCTTTGAGAAAATCCTCCTCTTCATTTCTTATTGAAAACAAAACTAATACCTATTCATAATTGTTTTGAAGGAAAAGACAAAGAATGTGATATTTATGACATACTGGAAAGTATCTTCTTCCTTTCATAACTTATTTTATTATTTATATGGTTGAAAGAGCAGGGTTGTAGATTCATTGCCTTTACATGACCGCTTCATCCTTGAAATGCATGCATGAATCCATTGATATTCTTCCTCTTGACTATAATTATCTCTATTCAAATCTAGTCCATCATTTGAAGCCAACATTAAACATTTGGAATTAAGCCTTGTCTTTCCCAAACCTCAACCATATTTTTTGTTATCACCATTTCATTATTTTCTCTTTTCACTTCCATTCCAAGTCTTAAATATTATTGTATTTTATATTATGGGGCTAGAAACCTAATCTGTGGTTGAAACTTTGACCCAATTCTAGAACCTTGATCCTTATAGGGATTTCACTCATAAAGAAGTAGATTCACCTTTTCTTATAGTTCTCTTTGAGATCCAAAGTGCACAAGACTATCTGATCCACCTGATGAGGCTCCCCTCATCGGGTTTGTCTCATCGAGATAGCCAAGTGAAGTCCCTTGTGATATCTTTGAGGTCTGAAAGGAATGAGATTCTTCGGAATGATCTCTATTGGGTTCGACTTTCGACCTCCCCTCTTTTTGAAATCCCAAGCCCGAAGTCCTATTGAGATTCTCATATTTGTAACCTTGTCATATTGTCACCCAATGCTTGGTTTCCTCTTGTCACCTCTATATTCATGCATTTTGGTCTGACGTGGGAACCTGTTCCCTAGTCCTATTTGATTCTCTCTCCTTGTAAGATTATCAGGTTTACCCTTCGTGATTTTCCTCTGGATTGGATTGACATATCCCATGTTCTCGGCTAGCGTACAAATACGTTTTATCACATCGGTCACCCTTTGTGACATTAATGTGTCTTGTGACGTGTCTTCCCTTTATCCCTTGGTCTCTTTCCATTTGTCACCTCCAGATTCACACCATCTCGATCTCCATATGACATACCTACCTGAATTGAAAAGCAATTATTCAGAATCTGCATGGTATGCCTTGCTTCTATTTTTTTCCCCTAAGTGTGGAACCTTAACTGGTGATGTAATCTTGACCTATGCGGAACTAAGCTTATTATTTTTTCTACTTTTTATATATAATTTCTATAGTTTATTTATTTATTTTAATTTTTTATTATTTTGTTCTTTTATTTATTTTATTTTCATTTTAAATTTTCCCATGGTTTAAAAAACTACAAATGGTTTTGATTTCCCATGGTTTTCCCAAACCTACCCTTGGTTTTTGAATTACATGGGAAAATTACTTTTACTTTGGAAATCATTTTACATGGGTAAAATTACATATTACACGGGGAACATATTTTACTTTGGGAAATTAGTTTTTACACTGTGCATTTTTCCCTGAATCCCTGATGTATATTTTATGTTTATATTCTTATTTTCTTTCCCATGTCCTAGTGAAATTGGATACATTTTGACCTTTTTTCATTCTAAAGATGTGTGTGTATGTGTGTGTTTATTTCTTGTTATCTATTTCTCTTTCATTTCATTTTAATTTTATTTTTTCTCATTTTCCCCCAAAGTCCCAAATTGTACTATTCTATTTTATTTTATTATTTTTATTATTCTATTTTTATATTTATTCTTATTTAATTTAATTTTGATTTTCTAATTGTAGTATTTTTCCATTTCCTCCCCCCCTCAAATTTCATCACGCTTCACTCTTTGGTAAATCTGCATCGAGATTTACCCTTTGGACATCCTCTCCCTACTTTCCCGGAATCCCCTCCTCGCCGAATACCTTTGGAATGACCACATTATTCATTTTAATATAATTCAAACTTAGTTATATCGAGATTATTCCTCATTGAAAATACCCATTCAGTAGTTTACCCTCTTGGAATTTCTACCATCATGGTTTTCATGCATGCTCCATAACCATAAACTTACAATAGTCAAAAACCACTTGGGATTATTTTAATATTTTCCATGTCAGGACTTAGGCTTTCAGGAATCATTGTGTCATAGTTTTACGCTTCAAAACTTTTGACATCATATTTTTTATGAGTCATCAATCCTAAATACTTTGGCTTTTCAACCCATCAAAGATTACCCTCTCAGAAGTTTTATCACAGGGAATTACCTTGGTCCAGACTCACATAGTATTTTATCGAAGTTGAACACATGAACACCTCAGGTATTATTTTAATATTTCTGGGGTTTTATTTTTTGGAATATTTTACCGTTGGAAATTTTTACATTTCTGGGTTTTCTCCTTCGAGATTTTTCACCTCCCTTGAACTCATGACACTTGGGATTTATTCGAAGTCCAAAGTATGAGAGATGACAAAATAATATTATTTTAATAATATTTCGGGGGTGGGACCTTAGGTTATTTTATTATTTTTCTTAATCTTTATTTTATTTATTTGTTTTTCCTATTTTACTATTGTTGATTGGCCAAAATTTCTACGTAGGCCCTAGGTCCTATACCTCCTCTAGTTATACACAAAAACTAAGTGAGGGAGGGAAAAACATAATATATCATTAAAGATAAAATTACCTAATTCATGTGGGACAATTGTTTTATGGTTGAAGATCAACGGTCTAGATCACCCTTTGAGCAAATCAAGGATTGTTGAGTGCCAACTTTAGGTATCCATATCGTGATCTATGGGAGTTCAAATCAGGCTTGATATAGCTAGTTGGAAAGCTATAAATCATGAGGATAGGATGGAATAGGAATTCAATCTGAATCAGTGATAAAAAATCCTAGAAAATTCAAATAATAGAGGGCCATGAATTTGAAGGGATAAAATGTGAAACTTGATACGACCATAACTTGAGTTCTAGGAAACGAAATCAGGCACAGGAGAGCATGATGTAAATATAGAAGAGATAATAACATGCCATTACAAATATTATTGATAGGTTGATGGGAGAAATGCCAATATAATTGAAGGAACAAAAGAATCCCAAATTTGATTAAAACATGGACTATGCAATGTTCATATGGCCATAACTCATGATCTAGTAGGTCATATTAGGCTTGCAAGAGCACACTAGAAAAATGAAGCATAAAAGAAGAAAATGGAATGATCTTATCTACTAGATTCACACCCAAAATTCCCATAAAAATTCAAGGAATAGAAGAGAATACAATCGAGCAGAATCAATGATATCTTTAATATATATTGCTCATGAACAACCTTAGAGTGAGATTGACTACTCATGAGTATTTTTAACTTTTGTTTATAATGCTTGTATATTCATTTATGAAAATGTATGGTAAACTTGAGTCATTTAATGAGACAAAATAACCAAGTTTAAGAGATATAACTATTGGCTATTACAGAAGGTGAAAAGTCTTCCTTGTTTTATAAAAGACCATTAAATGTAATATGGGATTTTTTCCTATCGTTTGATGGTGATACTATTATTTTAACTAAAAAGAGTAGAAGGCATTTGGGATCATGACTATTGTCGAATACATTTGGGACTATTCTACATTTATGTTTGTCATTTAAACCTCTTGAATATTTTTCATATGAACTATTTCCATGTTCAATAATCGAGATGTTTAAGATGTTATGGTTTCTATTGAATATAGTGGTAATGCTACAGGTTTAGTCTGCAACTATTTGTGATTTAGTCTATAGTGCCATTGTTTTAACATGTTATTGATTGAAATGAACTATTTATGCAATTAATGAAATTATTTAATGTTGTGTTCATTATGTATATTTTCTCCTACATAGGATATGTTAGAATTAGTTAGTTTGATTTTGTTTTAATTAGATATAGAATTGATAAGAATTATTTAGGTGATAATTTATTATCTTCCCCTCTTCTTATTTTTAATTGTTAGTGGAAATCATGAATACATACTGGTCAGAAATGCTACCCCAAAAGAGAGTAGGTTTGATTGGGATATGTCATCGGACGTTCTCCCTTTCCTACTTGACATACCATTTGGACCCATAAACAACTTCTTAGTAAATACACGAGTGATGATATCATAGAGTATTCCTAGGTCAAGATAATACTTAATATTCAACTAGAAGACATGTTAGGGAAGCTTATGGATAATTAGTTTTTTTTTATATACAATATGGTCCATAGGTACAATTATTGAGGTTGATAAAATATTATAATTAAGACATCCACCAGGGTTCCTTTCTTGATGATCAAGAAAAAGGGGCATTGGGAGGATCTGATTATAGAGCTTGGAAGTCCTAATTATGCCAAAGTAGGGGCCAAGATGACGAACTTGGAAGGGAACAAAGTTGATGTGCATGGTGCCACTAGAAAGGGCCCTAGTTATAGATACTTTGGGGCTATGAAATTCCTCCCTAATATCAAAGATATATTTGATAATCCCCCTTGAGGTGAAGAAGAGGAGGTCTAGGTATGCTATTTACAAGTGAATTGATGCCAGTTCATATTGTGACTCCATGAATGATGAGGAAAATATCTTGGAGAAAGTTGAGCATCCCATAGAGGAGGAGATGTGAGCCAGAGCGTTGAGGGAGTGATAGAGAATCTAGTATGTGAACTAAATTATGAGAGGAATTGAAGAGTGAGCTCCATTTTTTCCTCCACAAAATTTAAGTGTGGAGGTTTTCATACATAGTTTTTAAATTAAATTGTTTTTCTTTTGGCTGTTGTTTTTTCTCCTCCTTCGCTCGTCATTGTTGTTGTCTTTTATTCACAAAAAATTACTTTTAGGAACATATATATAGAAAAAAAAATCGAAATTATAAAACAAACACACATATATAAATATTTGTATTTATAAAAAAATTAAATTAATTTATTCTTGCAAAACAAATGTGGAAAAGTAATCATTGCTACTGCAATAGATAATACACATAGTTCTCAATGCATTATATAATAAATAAAGCACCACTAAGTTGTGTGGTAAGTATAACACAATAATTATCCATGGTTATTGTTAAGCCCTAGATAATGTCTCATTACCCCTTAATTGTGGCATATTACATTAGTAATGTTATTTTATTTATGTCGTCTTTAGTCCATTAGTTGTAGTTATACCTCCTAGTCTCCTATATATACCAAGGAGACATTTTCATTTGGAATCGTCTTGTAATTGTACATTTATGTGGGCATAAGGAGGTTTCCCCCTCTAAGAGGCTTATTAACTGAATTTATCTCTTTTTAAAGGCGTTGAGTACTTATTCTGAGGTTTTTCTATGCTATATTGATATTTGGTTCTTAACATATGGTATCAGAGCTCAAGGTCTTGGGGTTTCGTTGCTACAGCTGAGACACCTTGAAATTTTATACAACGTTTAAGAAGGAACAACTTGGAGGATATTTAGTAGATGGATCAAGGTACACTGGGTTACAATTTCATCTCCTTAGGCCTTATACTTTTGGAGATACAACCTGTGCAAGATAGGGTTTTGGAATCATCCTGAATTGAGTCATTGCGGAATTTTCGCTATAAAATTTTTTCTGTAAAGTTTCAGACCCTAAAATCTAGAGGATATTCACAAAAATTAGTAAGGTATCTGTGGTAAAAAGTTAAGCTTTTAGGTCATATTAAATTTGTAGATACACCCTGTGGAAGATAGGGTATATGACTAGTCCTATTGACTAGTCTCAAGAAGCTGTTCCAAGTAAAAAAATCATACCTTCTTCCTAGAGTATCCAAGTTTAGTGAGACTGGTTGCATTGGATAGTGGATAGTCTGTAGTATTTCTGGTATGAGTTTCAAAATTTTGTATCAATTATTTTGTGCGAGGAATGCTATACAAGTGAGATCTCCTGGAAAGGCCAAAAATAAGCAAGTTGTGGG
>JASDQU010587985.1:22391-42578 GCA_032191745.1 Picea mariana | reverse complement strand
CAACCTAAGATGATAATGTATCATGGGAAATTAAGTATATAGAATAAAGTATCCATGTTCCTCTTGTATTTAGTGCACCATTGGATTGATATAAGAGATGAAGAGTTGGGCATCTAGGTGCATACATGGAGGCTTAACTATTATTGGTCCTTCAAAACATAATAGTGAAATGGTTGTCAACATAATATATGAGATGAAATGAAGTGAGTTGTCATGGCATGAGTGAATATGAGGAGATATATTGAGGGCGAGGCCAAAATGAGGGAAATTATGGAAATGATGACATCAGTGATAACATGCCGTGGTAAAATAGAATGAGATCCTGACATGACCACCATGGAAACTCCATAGAGCCCACAAAGTGTCTCATTCAATGGCCAAATAGTAACTCCATATTGTGAGAGAATGAGAACTTGACATAACCACCATGGAAACTTCAGAGAGCCCACAACTTGTCTGATTCTAAAGTCGGGCAGTGAATCGGATTGGAATATGGAGTTTACCCATGAATATCCTTCTTTTATCGAATTTCTTGAAAAAATGGTTAGTTATTTGAGTGGCTCTTACTATGCCACAAAATATTTCCTATGGATTTATAATTCTATTTATGCAACTATATGACCTAATTTAAATGCATCATACTACGTATGAGACCCCACAAAGAGGGTAGTAAAAAATTCCTCTTTGTTGATCCCCGTACCATGTATGTTTCCTAAAACCAATGCAAACAAATACTTTATGTTCCTTTGAAATCTCCCCAACAATGATGCCAAAATGATGGGCTATTTTATTACCCTATAAAGAGAAATAAAAGAGATCTTACATCTATTTATCAATCCAGAATTCAAGAGAAACTTGCGAGATGTTGCGCACTATACGTGTAGGCTCCAAGTTCTCTATTTACAACTGGTTGTATACATGATTATATGGAAAGTAAATTGCATTGCTATCTAGGAAATGAAATGACATTGCAAAAAATCAAACACACCACACTTGCGAAAAATAAATACACTTGAATTAACATGAATGATTGTGATAGTTTAACTAGTCAGTGACTCCACGAGGTAATGCATAATGCTACCATGCTCTACTTGACTATTTCTATTATCATTTATCATCATGCACAGGTCTACACTTTGCATTTGATCATGAATTAACAAGTAAATGTAAAAGAAAACATAAAACGAGGTTAATCTACAAAAATTAAAAGAACATATAACCTATGGAAATAACCTAAAGATCCACAACTTCTGCAGTCTAGAGTGGCCCCCCTCTAGAAAGCATGATGTTGGGATCTGCTACAACAAATTTAAATGTTTAAATCAGAATATATAAATTCACAATAGCCATTTCAAAAGTTGCAAAATGGAGTCATAAGAGATCTATATTTTTATTCCTGAAATTCCAAATCTTCTACATTGTGAATTGTTCCTCCATTCTATCCTTCCCCATACAAAAGAGAAAAGCTATGTATATATAAATTTAGATTGGAATATGTTCTAAACAACTTAGAAACTAAAATATTTATTAAACCCTACTGCTATGAAAGAAATAAACACTGTTCATTACAAACATTACAGATGTTGCACTTCCAGGGGGTTGTCGTAGAATTTTGAGTGCCAAAAATGGTAACAACCAACATGTTTCATGGTTGGGATTCTTGGTATTGAATGAATGCAACCTACAATTTTTCAAAAGAGTCCTTTATTCACTCCTGGTAGCTACTCTATTCATTTGCATGCCCAATTGATAAGTTTTTCTCATTTCTTTGATAATTTCCATCGATTCTTTGCAACTGATCAGAGAAATTATTGAACTGATTTTTTGGATCCTCTTGCAATATCATAACCTGCACTCTGTTATATCTAAGCTATGGGTTTTATTGTTAGCAACATTTATTTACATTTTACTAACTCTTATAATCCTACTCTAAACTCACACTAAAAACAATAAAACATTAAAAACTCAATCCAAATATAACTTGTGGGAATGATAGCTAGGGTAAATGAAAAGTGAGACCATGAGGATCAAAATTAACCTTGTTAGACACAAAAGATAATCAAAATTGTGAAATATAGAGGGAAAAATGATATCAATTTGGAAGCCCATCAATTATGTTGGCAAGTCACAAATTATACATGTGCATTGATGGTGTTATCACCTTAAAATTGCTCACTTGTGCCATTTTTAGTCATTCTACCTAAATATATTACTTTGGTATGCATAATCCTCATCCTCTCCTCCGTTCGGCCATCATATAACCTCAAATATGTCAGAATCAACTAATTCAACTCTAGATATTAACCAAAGTTGGCCAATGCATATATTGTCCCATTACGTGCATGTAAACAATGGAGTTAAAAGAAAAAAAAACCGTGTAGCTAAAAAATTCACTATTTTAAAACTATTTTCTGGCCTAATCAATGCACCCGAGCTATCATAATGGAGTGCTAGTTATGTTTGGAACTCATCAAACCCTAATTACTATTATTGACCATTGATATACTCATATTTAATCACTATAAGGAAGAACATGTCAAGAGGGTTGTCTAGAATACAACTATAAATAAAACTATTGAGGTAACTCATCCATATCAATCCATCTAAGTAAGGTTATGTTGTTAAAATACTCCTGACAACCCTCTTCTCTTGGTTCCAAATTCTAGTATTTTTCCTTCTTTTTTAATTACGGTTGGCATTGGAGCACACCAAGGAAGCAAAGGATCTATCAGAAGGAGGAGTTTTGGAGTTGTTAAGAACCAAATATAAAAATACCATAAAAACCCTCATAATAAGTAATCAACACCTTGACAAAGAGTTAATTTCAAATAATAAGCCTCTTCGAGGGGGAAACCTCCTTACTCACCACATAAATTTACAAATACAAGATGATTCAAAATGAAAAGGTCTCCTTGGTATATATAAGAGACTAGGAGGTACAATTACAACTAATGGACCCAAGCCGACATAAATACAATAACAATACTAATGTAATATGCCCCAATTAAGGGGTAATGTGCCACTATTTAGGGCTTAACATGCCCCTCCCCTTCATACAAGTGTTGTCCACAACGCTTGAGTAATTCTGGATGCTTTTGTATAAAAGACTTATCTTCCCAAGTGGAATCTTCAGCCGGTAGTTTCCTCCACTTAATGAGATACTCTGAAATGGATCTATTCCTCAACTGACGAATTCTTGTGTCAGTGATAGCTTCATCATCCAATATGATTTTTCCTTCCTCGTCAAGTTCTGGAAATATAGTTTGAACTAGGATCTTGTCACCTATAACCTTCTTTAAGCATGAAACATGGAAAATTGGGTGTACTTGCGAAGATGCAATAAACTCCAATTTGGATGCCATAGTACCAATATTTTGCAACACCTTATAAGGGCCATAGTACTTTGGTGATAATTTATTATCCTTCTTAGCTTTCTTGAGGGAAATTTGTTTGTATGGTTGTAGTCTTAAAAATACCCAATCCCCTACTTCAAAACTTATTTCACTACGATGTTGATTTGCTTGTTGTTTCATGCAATCCTGTGCCATGTTTAGGTTTTCCTTTAAGAGTTGGAGAACTTGTTGTTGATGCTCGATGTAATCTTCCACTGCTTGAACCTTAGATTTGTCTTTTAGAGAAGAAGTGATGGAAGGTGGGTGATATCCATAGAGTGCCATAAATGGGGTCGTTTATGTTACAGTATGAAAGGAAGTGTTATACCACCATTTTGCCAAGGGTAACCACTTGAACCACTGTGTTTGTTTATTAGAGAAAAAACAACGAAGGTAGCCTTCCAGACATTTGTTCACTATCTTGGTTTTTCCATCAAATTGAGGATAATAAGATGAGCTATGAGAAAATTGAGTACCCAAACAAGAAAATGATTCTGTCAAAAAATGTCTAGTGAAGATGGGATCTCTGTCACTTACAATAATATTTGGGATTCCATGTATCTTTTGAACTGTCTCCATGAATGCGGTGGAAACCGTACTGGCTTTGAAAGGATGAGATAGTGCAACAAAGTGTGTGTACTTGGTTACTCTATCAACAATCACCAAGATGACACTCTTTCCTTCAGACTTCGGTAACCCTGTGATGAAATCAATGGCAACCTCTTCCCAACGCTGACTTGGTATGGCTAATGGTTTTAAAAGACCTGGGGTCTTAATTGTTTCCACCTTATTTTGTTGGCAAACCAAAAATTCTGCCACAAACCTTTGAACATTAGTTTTAAGGCCATCCCCAAAAAATTCCTTCTTGACCCTATGGTAGGTTTTCAAAAATACCGAGTGCCCTCTTACCGGATAGGTGTGCAATTGTAAGAGTACCTTTTGTTTGAGTTGGGAGTTCTTACATAAATATAAGTGATCTTTGTACCATAGTGAATCATTTTTCCATGTAAATGTATCATATGCATTGGAATCCTACTGCAACCTTTGAATGAGAGTCCACACGTTTTCTTCATTCTTCCATTCACCCCTCACTTCTATTATCCAATTGGGTTGGATGATTGAGATAGCACAAAGAAAGGCCTCAACATCTTCATCCTTTCTTGAGAGTGCATCTGCCAAAACATTTTTCTTGCCTTTTTTGTAGATGATTTCAAAATCATAACCCAACATCTTCGTCACCCATTTTTGTTGTTCTTCTGAAGATAGTATTTGTTCCAAGAATTATTTAAGACTATCATGATCTGTTTTGACCTTGAAGTGGCTACCTATTAGGTAAGGGTGCCATTGCTTCAATGCATGTAGTATTTCCATCATTTCCTTCACATAAATGGGTTTGTGTATGTCCTTTCCCTTGAGTGGTCGACTTTCAAAAGCAAGGGGCATTCCTTCTTGCATTAAAAAAACACCAATTCCATTTCCCGAGGCATCACATTCCACAATAAAGGTTTTTGTGAAGTCTGGTGTGGTCAAGATAGGATCTTTGCACATCACCTCTTTAAGTTGTTCAAAAGCTTGATTTGCCTCTGGAATCCATGAAAATGCATCCTTATTAGTTAATGTCATTAAAGGTGCTGGTATTCTTCCATAGTTCTAAACAAACTTGCAGTTGTAACCTGCCAGACCCAAAAATCCTTAAGATTCTTCAAAGTTTTGGGAATCGACTAGTCCATCATGAACTTAATCTTGCTAGGGTCTACCTTGACACCTTCATGAGATACAATATGACCCAAATACTCTACCTCCTTCACCCCAAAGAAACATTTGGATGGTTTGGCATATAGTTGTTGCTCCTTTAGTAGTTGCAACACCTTTTCAACATGTCAAATATGATCCTCCCAATACTTGCTATAGATTAGTATATCATCAAAAAATACTAACACAAATTTTCTAAGGAAGGGCTTGAAAATGGAATTCATCAACCCTTGGAATGTGGAATGTGCATTCGTAAGGCCAAAAGGCATGACCAAAAATTCATAATGGCCTTCATGAGTTCAGAATGCTGTTTTTGGGATATCTACTTCCTTCATTCTAATCTGATGATACCCTACACGAAGATCCAACTTTGTGAAGTAGATTTATCCATGTATTTCATCTAACAATTCATCAATGATGGGAAAGGAAAAATCATCTTTAATAGTGATCTTGTTGAGCTCTCTATAATCTGGAAACTTACGACATGAGCCCTCTTTCTTGAGTACCATTACCACCGGTGCAGAGTAAGAACTTTGGCTACGCATAATAATGCCATCCTCTAACATTTCTTCTAACATATGCTCAATTTCACTCTTCTGGGCATAAGGGTATCTGTAAGGCCTGATGTTAGAAGGAACACTCCCAAGAATTAGGTGAATAGCATGATCATGAATTCAACTGGGTGGAAGACCTATGGGAATATCTTCAAATACTTTGGAATTCTTATCAATGATCCCTTGGAGATCTAGGGGAATATATGGCTTAGATATTTGAACATATAGTGAGCATAGTTGCGGTTACACCCTGATGCCCATTTTTCAATAATTTTTTCATGCCATTAGATCTTATAACTTTACTAGGTTTCCCTCTTATACCCTTTAACTCAATTTCCTTTCCTTCCAATGAAAATTTCATGAAAAGTTATTGAAAATTAAATGCCACTAAATGATTGTAACCATTGGACTCCTAGTACGACATCAACACCACCCATGGGTATAGAAATCATTGGACTATTCATTACATATTCCCCCATAGTAAGATTGATCTTGTGGCATTTTCCTGAGCAATTGATAGTTCCTCCATTTGCAATCATTACTTGAAACTTTGGCACTGGATATATAAAGCAATTGAGAGCTTTGGCTAATTTATAGTGAATGAAATTATGAGTACTACCAGAATAAATTAAGACTATTACCTTTTTCTTTTTGATATATCCTTCGATATTGAGGGTTTGAGGAGTGCTAATTCCAGCCAATGCATTACATGATATCGTGAGAGTCAACTCTTCATAATAAATTTCTTCTATGTTTTCATCTTGAGATGGTTCTTGTTCTTTTTCTTTTTCCTCTTCACAATCTATGTAGAATAATTTCTTCTCACCACACTCATGTCCCTTACTGTACTTGTTGTCACAATTAAAGAATAAACCTCATGTACAGGAAATAGACAAAATGATGATTACACTACTCAAATCTACAAGCATACTAACTAAATATTCACCCAAACCGCTGGTGGGCCCCCCAACAAGTTGTGGCTACTCTTCAAAGGCGAACCACGAGCTTCAACAACACAAATTCACCATTAAAATCCAAAACGCAGTCTTTACACATTTTTTAGCAAAATGTATGAAAAATAACAAAACATAGTTGAACTGTCTATTTCCTCTCTAACTCCCTTTTTCTGACCACTGAGGTGGTATTTATAGGTTTACAAGCTGAGAGGTTGACCACTGGAAGGGTTGACCTCCTCTAAAAACAACAAATCACATTCAATGCGTCTTAATTGCCGGTGGGTTCTAGAAACAAGGCGAGACAATAAGCACCCAACATAGCAACCCAATCTGAGTTGTTAGAAGCTCAGTAGCTAGAGGTCACGAGCACAAAGAAAACCCATGTTGCCAATTTTCCCATCACTATCCGTCGATATGATAACCGCCAACTTGCCCACGGTTTTAGTGCAGGACGAAGTGCCGAATGGAGTACCGGATACAGAATTAAAAACCATGAACTGCTCTTAATCCATTTAGAATTTCAGGAAACGACCCCTATGGGACCTAATTGGGCATATTGCGCACATAACCCATGTGCCAGATGTTTCCGACTCCACTTCATCCTCCCAAAAATCAAGATTTAAGTTAACTACCTGTAATAGTGCTAGATAAAGTACCAGATGGAGTACCAGACGGAGTGTGAGATGTAAAAACGACTTGCAATTTTTCCCTGTGACACACATAACACGAATTAGTTTCCTAAAATCATAAAAACATGCTGAAATATACTCAAAATCATCATAAAACACGAATCATACATACCTGGTATGAACCACGACGATTTAACACAAAAAGGATTCAAAACTCTTCAAAATAGGAAAATGCACATACAATATTGGCCTAAAAGTATCTAATCAGCATCATTAAATTAACCATATAATATGCCCAACATTACCCCCACACCTAAGATTTTGCAGGTCCCACTGCAAACAAAAATGAATCACCCAACATGACTAGACTTGCGAAGGAGGGGGTGGATTAGCTTTAGATGCTTCTCCCTCTTGCCCCCGGGATTTTATCTTGGGCCTTTTGTGATGTTTCAATTGCACCCATAGAATATTATTTTTGGTATTCATATCATCAACCAAATACTGTAGAGAATTAATCTTGGCTTGTAGGACAACATTATCATGGCGTAAATGACGACTCAATGTTTCATGCTCTCTAAGTTTGAACTGGAGGGTTTGGAGTTTTTGGAGGCTTCTGATTACATGTGAGGAAGCATTGATATGTATAATATACCCTTGATCCTTTAAACCATGCAAAACAACAATTTTACCTTTGCAAAATTAGTTCCAAAAGTGACTTCCCAGAAGTGCAACAATTCTGGCCTGGCGAACTTGTGAAAAATAGGTATCAAAGTGACACATGTAACTACAAGAAAATAAATCCTGTGTAAAAAATGAGAGAGGTTTTTGTTTTTTAATATGTCCTTGATAAAAATCTCTCTTGGTTTTCAAAAATTCACTTCCAGTTGTTAGGAAAACATGAAAATAAAACATGACTAAAATAGAAAAAACAAGTGTTTTATTTTCTGAAAAACTAGGCCTCTAAGAGAATTGAATATATCCCAAACCATAATGTATATTAAGAAAATGAGAGAGGTTATTGTTTTTGGGTATTTTATGAACACAAACCTCCTCCAGGTTTCAAAAATAATTTCCCATTTGTTCATAATCCAAGCTTGAAGTTGGTTACTCACAAATTACAGAAACACAACGTGCTCTAAGCAGAAACACAGTGTGGTCTTTGAGAGGGTTTTTGGAGGCCTTCCCAGAGGCTTTTTGGGCTGAAAGTGGTATGGTTGGAAATTATATGATGTATTATACACAATGGAACCATAAAGAACTACAAATGCCTTCTCCAAACCTCTGAAAAACTGACTTGAAGTCAAGCTGTCCAAATGTGCAAAAACCCTCCTATAGCGACTGTATTTGGAGAATTTATCTCAAATAATAACACCTGTGCATAAAATGAAGGAGGTATTTGTTTCTTTGTCTATGATTGACATAAACCTCTTTTACTTTTGTCAAATTCATCTTCCTTAATTCAAAAACCAATTTTGAAGTAGAACTTTGACCAAGACAATCATTTGAAAATTTATGACAGGGAATGATGACATGACCATGATGAAAATTTATGACCTTGGATGAGTGGAGGGAGTAGTAAGGACACCTAGACACACCAATGACCATTTTACAACCAATATATGTCAAATTTTATTTGAGAATTTTATTTTGAAAATATAACAATTTGACCTAATAACCCTATCAATCACATGAAAGAGTAAATTTGATCACTGGTGACTGAAAGAACAGACAGATACTAAAAAAAAGGCTTGGTTTGTACTGGTAGGCATGGTGAACAAGAGAATTTTTTATTTCCTTTCATTGATCTGTAACAATTCAAACAACTGTTCCTCTTTTCATAAGCTTGTAATACATATGGCAGTAAGTATTTAGCAATTGTTATCGCTCTGTATTTGTCACAAAGAGTAGTTAAGTATAAACAATCTTCTATAGGATAAACATAAAAATGCACAATAATCTTATAACACACACAATGATGTCACAAGTATATAATTTAGCATACCAATAAAAACAATTGTTGATATAATATCCCAAGACACTGTAAAAAGACAGTATGACATAATTTTGACAGAAATCCTACTTCCTCTTCTCATGGGTTTGCTATACAAATGGGCAGTGCTTAGCATTTTTTAACTCAGGAAACTCCCCCTAGACTGAAGATATGGCACGTCCTCGTGCCATGAATTAGCAATAGGCTTATTGGTCTTTACTGTTTTTAGAGGGGGGTTAGCAATAGGCTTCTTGGTCTTCTTGCCCGATGAGGCTGCAGGGGTATCAACAAGCTTCTTGGAATTTTGGTCCGGTAAAGGAATATCTTGAGCATGAGGGTTTGGGTGGAGTAAAAGTCCCTAGATAAAGTGTCTTCTTTCTAGTCGGGTTTGTAAGATGAGGGTTCTCAAATTGGTAAATGAACTCATCCCACGTTTTCTCCAACTCGGCTAAGACAAATAGTTTGATAATGCCGTGGTGAAATAGGTTGTTATGGTGATTGGTTTCATTCTTCCTCACTTGGGAAGACATCCTCTCAAGACTCTTTAAGAAGCAAAATGGGAAATTTAATGTCTTATTGAATTGAAATTGAGCTAATAATCGAAAATGACAAGCTTTAAAGATGAAATATCTACCTTCACATGTAATCAATCTAGTGATGACTATTAGAGGGTTGATTAGCTCCTCTTTTATCCACTCTTTGGAGTATCCCTTAGCTCCAGAGATGTTCTGAAATTCAGGTTTGAAAACCCTGTTATAGCTTGCTCTTGGCAACTGGTGGTGTTTAAACCAATGGTCTCCAACTCTTGGGAGCTTTGTGGCTGAGGCAATTGATTCCTCAGAGACCACGAACACAGTGAATAGGAGAAGAGACATGATAAGACTGTTCCATTATTATTTGATTTGCCATCGTGCTCACACAATCCATTCATCTATATCGCATTTTATAAGGCATGTAATCATAACTTTGTAGTGAATAGCTTGTAACGACAATAAACCAATTAAGTGGTCTGTTAAGGAAATGTACAACAATTTATAACACACATGGAATTAGCATTTCGAAGAAATAAAATGACTGTTGATGTAATAACCTGTATCATGAAAACAATACACATAAATTTTTACAAAGATTTACTTCTTCTAGGCAATGTTATCATTTGTCAACTCATGAACCCCTCCCCCACACCTAAGTATTGTGACACCTCACAATGAAAAATATAGGAAACCGGTCAGTTCTCCCAATAGCTAAAGATTTACAACTTGTTAAGTGTAGAGATAAATTTCACATATTGATTTGAAGAGATGGTTAAAAGATGGCCCCACATATAGGAGAAGAGATCCTATATATAGATAAGAAGAGGTAGGCAAGATAGTTTCAATATAGTCTCAAAGTTAGTTCCCAATGGAAAATTTATGGAGTTCATTAACCTTAGCTTAAACATACATACTCCGTGTTAGCTTTGTCTACAAGTAATGCCGCACATTAGGACAAGTTTAAATTTATTATTTATTTTTGTTAGATTACCATCCTCGCTAGGTAGAATGCCCCGCTTCCAGCAAGCCTGTTCAGTACTCCGACGGGTTTACCTAGTCATACCACAGGTCGATACCTGCTGCCAACATACCTGTTCAATATCCCGACGGGTTAGCCTCTTACACCCTTAGAGACTGGCCCTCCATCTTTTAAGATTTTAGTATAAGATTTTTTTATGCAAGAAGATGGGGGGACATCTTTGAAAACAACCATTTCTTTCTTTTTATTGGGAGGGTATTTATGTTGGAGGATGAATTTCCATTATATATATTCCTTAGTGATTGTCCCGATGTAAGGGGTACTTAAGAGGATGTATCCTATCTAAAGATATGATATAGTCAAGTATTTTAGTGTATAGTGGATGGTACCATTGAGAAATAACAGAAAGATATATATTTAGGCTCAACTCACTTTCTTCTTTTGTAATTTATTGTTATGTTTCCATGAATAACTGCTAATCAAACCTCATTGTTACTCTTTAATAAAGATACTTTACTTACTTACTCAGGTTTCTTGGGGAAACTGTACGAGAGACCTCTAAGCTTGATGGTTATGGTATCCCTTCCTTATATAGTGGTGAAGGTTTTCAAGAGCAACTGCTTCTTAAGATGCCTTGAGAAAAAAAAGATGAAAATCTTTTGCAAAAACATGGCTAACTACAACAAGTCATTATTCATTTGATGCTTAGCAAACAATAAGGTTCAAGTATAGTAATGTTTTGAAGAAAAATTCTTCTTTTATATCTCCTTGAAATTGTCTACTCCTGGTGAAATAAATACCTGCAGAAATCTCTAGGACTATTTGTCAAAAACCACACTCTAAAATATCAAAAACTAATAAGATCAATGAGATCAAGTCACTGGAACATGTATCTCATAGTTCTTTTATTAAAAAGAAAACGTAAAATTAGTCTGCATTAGACTTTAAGCTAAACTAGCAACGTGCATTTTTTATTTACTATCCTACCCTACCTAAAACGAAAGGAAAATCTTTATTCAAGTATAAGAACTTTTCCAATGTAACCATGTGCGAAGCAAGATAAGAAACATACTCATATCTACATGTGAAAAAGTTACCGCAGTGATTACCTGGATATGAAGAACCAACCAACTTACTTGTTTTAGCATTAGAAGGTGTTGAAGAAGATAATAGTATTGTGGCCTGATGACCTCTTGAAACAAAATTTCAATGTAATCTTAATGTTCATCAACAATAATTTCTATTCTCTCCTTCATCATGCTATGCAAATCCTCTTCTTTTGGATGATTGATTTCTGAAGTACATAAAGGATCTGCTGAGATGGATGTTGAGAACTCCTCAATCTCAGGTTTTAATGATTGCTCTCCACTGGATGTAGTCCATAATTTTTCAGCTTCCTTCACATTTTGGCAAGGAAAATCATTTTGTAGCTCATAGGACCTTGATTCTTCTAATATTTCCGGAGAGGTAGTCAAGTTCTTGGCTATTGTCAAGATGTGTTCTTCCTGAGAAGAAGAGATCCTAGTTGCTACTAGGATTTGAGAGAGTTCTTCCAAACTAATGGTCATCTTCAAATTCATTTTCTAGGTTGTGGTAAGAAAAAAAAGATTGTATTGTTTGGTTTTGTAGAAGGCTCGAGTGGTCTTTCCTCTTGTCCCACTATTAACGATGCTTCAATTTCTTGTTCTATAGTGCTCCATATGTTAGTCTCTTCAGAGACTACTTTAGCTCTTTGGGTTGAGCTAATTCTTGTTTTTCGGTATCGGTCTGTGGAATTTATGAGTGGAATGTTCCTTCCCCCCAAAAGGTCGGAAGGAATCTTGGTTGAAAGGTCTGATTTAGATTTAATGTATCTACCTTTTGGGTCTCTCAGTCTGTTCATGAAAGCAAACAAAACCAAAAAGAAAAACTACCATTGGGTTTGGGGGAACCTGCTATAGCAGTTGTGCAGGTTCTTACCTCTCGTCTTAAATTCCCCCTGCCACCAAACTAATGCTAAGTTTTAGAAGGGATATATTTCCTAACTATTTCCTACCTTGAGACAACTCCCCGACAACGATGCCAAAAATGATGGGTGTTCTATATCTACTAAAAAACACTAAAACCCCTCAATTTAATTGTGGGTAAGTAAACTTAGAGTTGTAGCACTATATGTGCCAAGACAAAAAGGCTAGAGGTAGTATAGTCTAACTAAGGAAATGGGCTATTTGAGAACTAATCTATTCAAACAAAGACTATTAATGATCAAACCCTACTAAGAAACTTAAACTATTTACCCTAAGTAACTTTTGAACAAAGGATCAATGGATAGTCCTAAGAAAGCAAATGAAAACCCTCTTTAAAGCAAATTAACTTAATCATGACAATAAGCAAAAGCAAACTATCTACCTAATAAGCAATAACAACAACAAACTACTTTAATTAACCTATTCAAATTCAATAAGCAACTATCCTATGAAAGCAAGTAAATAGACAAGCAACTACCCTATCAAATCAAAATAGACAAGCAAGCAACTACCCTATTAAAGCAAGTAAACAAGCAAACAAACAACTAACTAACCTATGATAACTTCTACAACAAGTAAACTAATCAAAGTTACTCAATAAGAAACTAATCAAACTAATAAGCAAGTGAACTCTATTCTTAAATTAAACTTCACAATTACTTCTAATTTATGAAAGGAAACCTACTGAATTGAAAGCATTATGATAATAAAAATAATTAACAACTAATCTTTACCCTATGATAAGAAAACTATTCCGTAACCTACCAAAGCAAAAAGACTATCTATCCTACAAAAGCAAAGAAACTATCTTCTAATCTATGAAAGCAAGAAAACTATCTTCTAATCTATGAAAGCAAGAAAACTCAAATATAGTATTGATGGTTATGTCTCCGGTGTCTTATGATATCACGATGTCACTTAACAATGAATGATAATTCAAGAGGGATAAACTCGATATTGAATTTTATAGCAAAGTGAAAAGTACGAATTAGACAATCCAATGAGAACTTAGCCATGATAGAAGCAACATCAACTATCCTTCATAACCATGTGATTATTCAATCATGCATTAATCATCAACAATATAAAAACACTATTCTATGAAATTCAAATGCATTCTATACTAATATAAGCAAATTCACACTACTTAGATTCAAAACTAAACTTGATAATCAACTTTGAATGAAAATTGCAACCTAAATCTAGAAAAGGAAATTGCATGAAATAAATTAGACTAATTTTGTTTTAACAAATTAAATTGCAAATGAGGAAATACTCTTAAAATAGCATATGACAAGAAATTAAATAAGCAAACTACATAACAACTAGATAAGAAAATCTAAATAGAAATTAGATAAGCAAACTGAAAATTAGAAACTAGAACTAACACTGTCCATCCACCGAAGCTTGTCGAAGAAACCATAAACTAACTACTCTGTTTTTATACTCTATTTCAACTTAAAGAAAACCTAACTATCATCTAATTACACATGGTTAGTAGCTAAGAACTTGCAAGTTCATTTCCTATTAACTAAAAGATCATTGCATATTAACACTAGCTTCCATAATAACCTGCAAAACTTAACTAAGACACTTAAATCCTAAACAACAATTTATACAGAAAATAAAGAGAATAAAACTCATGTACATGAAATAGACAAAATGATGATTACACTACTAAAATCTACAAGCATACTAACTGAATATTCACCTAGACTGTTGGTGGCGCCCCCAACAAGTCGTGGCTACTCTTCAAAGGCGAACCACGAGCTTCAACAACACAAATTCACCATTAAAATCCAAAACGCAGTCTTTACACAGTTTTAACAAAATGTATGAAAAATAAAAAACATAGCTGCACTGTCTATTTCCTCTCTAACTCCCTTTGTCTGACCATTGAGGTGGTATTTATAGGTTTACAAGCTCGGAGGTCGACCACTGGAAGGGTTGACCTCCTCTAAAAACAACAAATCACATTCAATGCGTCTTAACCATTGGTGGGTTCTAGAAACAAGGTGAGCCAATAAACACCCAACATAACAACCCAATCTGAGTTGTTAGAAGCTCAGTAGTTGGAGGCCACGATCACGAAGAAAACCCATGTCACCGATTTGCCCATCATTGGCTGCCGATATGATAATCGCCAACTCGCCCATGATTTTAGTGCAGGATGGAGTACTGGATGCATAATTAAAAACCATGAACTGCTCTCAATCCATTTATAATTTAAGGAAACGAACCTTCCAGGACCTAATTGGGCATATTGCGCACAAATCCCATGTGCTGGATTTTCTAGATTCCACTTCATCCTCCCAAAATTCAAGATTTAAGTTAACTGCTTGTAATAGTGCCGGATGAAGTACCAGATGGAGTACCGGACAGAGTGCCAGGTGCAAAAACAACTAGTGGTTTTTCCCTGTGACACACAGAACGTGAATTAGTTTCCTGAAATCATAAAAACATGCTGAATTATACTCAAAATCATCATAAAACATGAATCATACATACCTGGTATGAACCACGACGATTTAAGACAAAAACTCTTCAAAACAAGAAAATGCACATACAATATTGGCCCAAAAGGATCTAATCAACATCATTAAATTAACCATATCGCAGGCACAACACAAACCTCATGTTGAATGTTATCCTTTAAAGTTCCTATGAATACATCAATCAAGTGCTCATCTGGAATATATGTTACCTTTATATTCAATCTTTGGAAGTTCTCAATGTGCTCCACAATTGAACCCTTTTGCTTGAGATTTATCAATTGGATAAATAAGGTATTGCTTCTTGTATCCTCATAGTATGATATCATTTCTTCCATGAAAATTGTCCAAGTAACAAGTGATTTGCGAGAAAAAAGCCATCGATACCACACAAATTGATTGGGTTCTAAATATAAAGAAGCAATTTGTACCTTTTGTGTGTGTGGCAAATCATGTAGATCAAAGAACTGCTCCATCTGAAGTATCCATGTGATTGGATCCTTGCCATCAAAATTCCTCATATCGATCTTAGGAAAGTGGTTGGTCTTCGACCCAAAGTTGGAGTTTCTCCAGACGTGATTCATCTTCCTTGTGTCTTCATCATGAATTTCATGGGATACATTTTCACTTTCAGGTGGCCTCTCTATTAGGATTTTTTTTAATCCTTCCATGATCTCCCTTTTTAAACCCTCCATCTTAGTACCCATTATTGCCTCCAACTTAGCTTCAGTTGAATCCATCATCCCTTATATTTCATATTTTGTTAATGTCTTCTTTTGTAAATCATTTATGTCCCTGCGCATTTCTTCACCTTCATCAATATTCCAAGTAGGACTGTCTGAAGGCTTGTTTGGTGTAAAATTTCCCTTTTTTGGTGGCATGTTGGCCAAGTATCACTTTTAAACCTTGATTTCGAGGTGGTTCTGCTAGACGATCTTTCTTCTGCTGTATCTCCAAAATTTCAGCCCTTCTGGGTCTGAAAATTTCTTTCTGTAGTTCTGTGATACGTCTTCTCTTTAATTCCATAGGTCTGATCAAAATTGGATGTGCCAAGTGGAAGTTATGGTAACTTCCCCACACCTTGCTGATTTTTGGCCCTTCCAGGAGAGAGTACGATTAAAGCGTTCCAAGAGAAAAATATATGATATTTGATTCTGAAAGTTGCACTAGAATTACTATAGACTGTCCACTATCCAATTCAAATGGTCTCACTTAATTTGGATACTCACTGAAGAAGATATCACTATTTTACTCGGAACACCTATTTAAAACTAGTTAATGTGACTAGTCATCTACCCTATCTTACATAGGGTGTATCTACAAAAGTAGGATGACCCAGAAGTTGAAATTTGTATCACAACTACCTTGATAATTTATATGAATATCCTCTAAGTTTTAGGGTCTGAAACATCAGATAAAAACGTTTATAACGGAAATTTCGCGATGGATAAATTCATGATGATTCCAGAACCATATCTTACTTATGATATATATATGAAAGCATAAGGCCTCAAGAGCTGAAATTCGAACCCCAAGTACCTTGATCTGTCTACTAAATATCCTCCAAGGACTTCCCTCTGAAACATTGTAGAAAAAAAGTTATAGTGAAAATTCCAAGGTGTCTCAGATGCAACAACGAAAGCCCAATACCTTGAGCTCTGATACCAAATGTTAAGAACCAAATATCAAAATAGCATTAAAAAACCTCAGAATAAGTACTCAATGCTTTAAAAAAGAGATAATTTCAAATAATAAGCCTCTTCGAGGGGTAAACCTCCTTATACACATAAATTTACAAATATAAGATGATTCCAAATGAAAATGTCTCCTTGGTATATATAGGAGACTAGGGGTACAATTACAACTAATGGACCCAAGCCGACATAAATAAAATAACAATGCTAATGTGCCACTATTTAGGGCTTAACAAGATCCCATTTACTTTCATCAATCTTCTTCATCAGGTGTCATTTACTTTTCCATTCCATTGGATTAATGAAAGGTTCATATTCTTTATTTCATTGTTCATGTTAAGTAATGTTTATTTTATGTAGTTGGATTTCATATCTTTCATGGACCTAATGTAAAAAATAAACCGCAGAAAGTCATGACGAGGATTACACCACTAACCTGGAACTTGTAGAATCAAATTTCATCAGTTGATTTGATCGGATGCTCTCACAAATATTTAGGTCACTATACAACTCTCCAAATTCCATAAGCACAAATGATTTTTAATTTGGGGATTTTTCCCTATTTAAAGAATAACCCTAGTTTTTCCTCCCCCATATTTAGACTCATATGAACTCCAATTAACATGTAATTTGCATAATTGGTTCATAATTTTGAGCCCTCCAAATGGGTATTATTAGATCATGTTTCTTTGATACTTTAACCATACACATTTTTTCTCTCAAAGCATTAAGGCATGCACCTTATTTAATTTGAGTTCCTATGCACTTGTTTTGATTTTTCATAAGTGCTTTTATGCTTTGGTATCAGTGGGAATGTGTGCGAGAATTCACCATGGAAGCTCTAGTATCTCTATGGCACGCGGAACTTTTAGGTAACCTTATTTCGCTTGGAATATATCTTAATATCTCTCCATTGAGTATGTTGAATTTTCCATTCATTCCCATTGGAATCACCTGTAGGATCACCCTTGTTTAGGTAGATGGATTAGCCCATCCATTTCTTGCATTTTTCATTTACCTAGTGATTGATATTCACCCACACGGGTGCCCTAGCTTGGTAACATTTGTTGCATTTTTGCACCCATGATGTCACATATTCCTTATGATTGGTAGTCCGTATACTCTAAATTCCAGAGTTAAGCCTCATACATCTTTCCTCATCACGTTGATGACCTTACCCACTAGAATCCTACATTATTGGTTGGTATAATATCTATTGAGTTATCACATATCATAAGCCCTCTATTTCATCCACACTATGGCGATTCTTCCTTTTTATGCATCCATTCACCCACCCTCAAGAATATTATCACTTATGCCCCTATCCATGATTGTTTCCATTTGCATTTTTCACCTTTTGCATTACAACCATTTGGTTTCTCACTACGACATTTATTTCCTATCTCTCCCACTATTTTTCCACTTGGTCTCCCCTTTGGGATTCCATTTGGCTATTGTGTCTCTTGACACATTGATAAATCCCTTGTTGGGGTCCCTGTCTGCTCATTGTGATCTTTCAATCTCCCTGACACCCATTTGGAAATACTAGGTGGGTCTTGTGCTTCCTTGGAACATCCTACTTTATTGGCAACATCAATTTGTTCCCCTTGTTTAGAGCATCCACAATGAGTCCCCCTAGTGTCCCATGGAGTTTGTTTAGTTCCTCTTGGGTATTGTTACAATTCACCCTTGTGTCTATGAGTCTTTACCATCTATCTTTGTCAAGTTTTGGCCTCTAGTTGTCCCCTTTTAATTGATTCATCATGTGAACAACCTCTTACCTAGTAATTGACCATTCCCCTTTGAATGATTCCAGACACTGCAAGATCGAACTTTCCTTCATGCTCTGAACAAGGGAAGTCATGAGTCCATATATATTTTCCCTCTCATCATGTCTTAGTGTCAGTACTTATCAATGTTAGATTGTTATATTCTTTACAGTGAAAGAATAATCAACCAAATGTCTAGTCGAGGTGGATCGACTGGGTGATAAATTGACTGACGAGTCAAGTCAAGTTGATGTTCAAGTTGATGGTCAAGTTGAAGGTCAAAGTGTTTGATAAAAAATTTGAAGGTATAAGTGGTTTCTGGGAAGGTCGAAAGGTCAACTGATAGGAGGTCGAGTGACAATCGATTGAAGACAGACTAGAGGTCAACTGGGTAGTTGTCTGGTAACCGACTATAAAAAAACCAGGATTCATGGGATTGCAACTAATCATATGCGTGGACATGTCACCATTTTTGGGTGCCATGATTTAGGGTTTTTCATGCTATAAATTCTATAAATAAGGCATGTTGTAATAATGTAAAATCCAATCTTATGAAGAATCGTGAAGGTCATGTAGATGCAAGCCGAATTGGCTGCAAGATTGTTCTTATGTAAAGAAAGAGAGTAGGATGATGATTGTGTCTTAGGTGTAGATCAAGGTTAATCATGTAACTCTTTATTCTATGAATGAATAAGAAAAAAAGAGAGAAGGACACTCAAGGAATGTTTGTTTTCTTGGTTAAGGGTTTCCAGGGTAAAATCTCTTTGTACCATGTGTGTTTGTCATTCATTTTATGCTTGAATTTGTCTTCTCTTTCCTGGTTGGTTTAGTGTGAGGATTATTTTTCTCTACATGTGGTGTCAGAGCTACTTCGATACATCTATCGTATCAAAGTAAGAATAAGTATATCTTGGAAATGAGATAACCCTAGGTCTATTGGGAGTTGTAAGTCAACAATATTTAAAGTTGTGCTTGAAAGAATCACAAGTAGTTCGAGGATAGAGATAAAAAATTTGAATGGCCAGAATTTTGAGATTTGGAAGCTTAAGATGGAAGATCTCCTTATAAATCGAGAACATTGGACAATTGTGAGTCACAAAAAAATTTCGATGGGTATGTCGAGGGAAGAATATGAGAAACTCAATATGAGGACAAGGAGTATGATTCAAAATTGTCTTGAAGATTCTATACTGTTGAATGTCTCAGGTGAAGACTTTGCAAAGAAACTGTGGGACAAGTTGGGAAGCTTGCACCGATCGAAATACCCAGTAAACAAGATGTTCCTGTGGAAGAAACTGTCTATTTTAAGGATGAGTGATGGGAGATTAGTAATAGAGCACCCAAATGCAGTCAATTATTGTCTGTGGATATTAAAATCATCGAGGAGGAGAAATTTATTATCTTGCTGTGTTCTTTGCCAAACTCTTGGGATAGCTTAGTC
>JASDQU010587985.1:7778-21035 GCA_032191745.1 Picea mariana | reverse complement strand
ATGGGCCTCATGAAATATCCCAAAGTACATGCACTCACCATGCATGATGGAAAAAGGTCATCCAAACAGAACGAGAAGGAGGGATATTCCAAACCCTTCATCGATTCTTCAGGTTCCAAAGACTCTTCAGATTCCAAGAAGAAGAAGAAGGGAAATCAATGCACTTACTCCAATAGACTGAATCATGAATAATCCACATGCATGAAGAAGAAAATCGATCTTACCTTGGAAACTTCATTCCAGAGGGAGTCAAGAAGAAGAAGCAAGAAGATCATGCTCCTAAGAAAGGTAATCACATGCTCTTGTTGCAATTAATTCCTCATCTGATTCATGGATTATAGATTCTGGTGCATCCCATCATATGGCAGCGAAAGATGAAGTTTTCTCTTCTTTGAGTCCATGCTCAAGACCCCCTAGTCTCATGGGGGATGATACTTCAGTAGTAGTAGCAGGAGAAGGGAGAGTGGAACTCCATAATGGTAGTTTTGAGAATGCTTTACATGTTCCAAATATTTTTATGAATCTACTCTTAGTTTATCAAATCACTCAGAAAGGAAAAAAGGTTGAATTTACATCAGATTCAATTTCAGTAATTGACATGCATGATAATTCCATCATTGCAATAGGTGAGGTGGATCACAATTCAAGGTTGCATAAGTTCACTAAGTTTTCTAACGATGACTCCTCTATTCTAATTACACATAAGGAGAGTAATTTGCATGCACCTCTAGTGCAAGATGCATATACTCTTGTTCTTCCATCAATTTCAGAAATCAGAGATGATTCCATACACTGAGATTATGTACATGGAAATAAGAAGGTAGTACAGATAGATAAGAAGCCAACGCCGAAGCTTCAGTTAATGCCCAAGAAGGAACAAACCACACTTTAGGAAACAAGAAACCTTGCATGGAATCTGTTAGCACTAGAAGTCACCTTCAGATTGCGTCGAAGGTAAGCCCAATACCCATCAGAGTTTTATGTCACAAGTTGGTTTTTAAAGAGGCCAAATGGGCGCAGACTCGAGATGATATCATTTTAACTCAGAAAAATGGACTATCATGCATAAGCAATTGAGGTCTGGAATAAATTTCAATTAGTAATTTGGAGTAAGGGTGAGTAGAGGGAAGACTTTGGTGAGGAGAGTGTAGAGGTCTGCCGCAGACATCAAGTCTTCTAGCAGCCCAAAGAGAAAAAAATTAAACAAAAGATCTTCTTGAATTCAAATCTCAAAGAAATTGAAAGGAATTATTACAACACTATAATCAAACATTCATCATAATATAGTCACAATAATTCATGTGAATCAGTCAATCATGAACTCTTTCAATGTCAAAGGAAAACAAGAGGGAGTAAGAAAGCTGACTGTCATTAAACAAGAAATCTCAGATTACAATGCATAACTAGAGAACCAGAAGCTTCATTAAATATTTACAATACGGGAGCTTTTCTCTACCATCGACCATAAAAAAATATCGAAACTAAGTATTTATACTCAGAACAATTCACTTCCATGAAAGATATGACCTGGCTATTAGATTCAAAACTTTGCGTCTGCATCTTCTTCTACCAATCTGCACTTTCATTCTTCTGTGAGATGCGGTATTGGATCAGCATGGGTTTGCAGGGAAATCTTCTTGCAGGGGTACCAGGGGCTCACGGTTCAGTCCCCATGGTCGGGCCTTCCATGCCTTCCATTTATAGGGTGAGCCGAGTTTTCAACCACCAACCTACCTTCCATTAACTACTTTTCCTTGGATATTGAACGATACTTAAATGCTCAGGGGCACTGCCACTTGCTGCTCTCGGATAGGATGCCATATAAACATGCGATTGCGAGGTTGCTCAGAGGTGGTTTAGGTTCAAACTATGTTTGGGCCCAAAATACACTATGCTTCACCATGTAGCGCATTCTCTATACCATGGTATCCATTGCGGGACCGCTCAAGAAAATTATTGCCCGAGCATGTTGCGTCCCCGCAATGAACTTTGGTCGTTGATCTGGTCATTGCATTCAAGGCTCAATGTCTGCATTTTCTTCTGTCAAGCTACAAGATCATATCAGTATGGGATTTGTAGGAAAATCCATTGACAGGGGGACCTTGGGTTATGACCTTACGCATGCCCCATATGAAATTTTTGGATTTCACCTGTCGGGAGTCTTCACTCCACTTGATCCCCAATATCAGATTCCATATCAGACCTCTCTAAGTGTTGTGCTTGTGCTTACAGCTATGACTTCTGTGAACAATTACCTGGACGACTAACTGAGGGATTGGGAAAACAGAATGATCAGTAATAGAGGTAAAGAGAGAAGTGATTGATCCTAGAGAAAATAGGTCAATCAAACAGACAAATGAAGACAGAAGAAAAACTAAAAGTCGAGAGGACAACTTACAATCGGGTATGAAAAAGGAGAAGAAACAGGAAAAAATAAAGACTTATGTAGAAAACACAAACCCCTAAGGCTTTGAAAAGTTTATGTGATACTATTTGGCTCCACAGGGGATGGCATTCTCCCTACAAGATGCCAAGAACACATAGCTCCAGTGCCTTTTCTTTGGGTTATGGAGTCTCCTATTAAAAACAAAACAAAAAAAACATAAAATAGGAACGATATCTACAATGGTGGGACGCCAGCTACGACTTTAAACAATTTTTTTTTTAGGAAGTTCCCATTTACAGGGCCACCAAAAACTTTTTCACCCTCCAAATTCTGCAACCTGTAAGTATTATTTGAAATTTTCTCAGAAATTTTGAAGGGTCCAATCCAAACGACTTCAAATTTACCATGCTTGCCCTTGTCTTATCTAGGTGCATTCCATTTGATTACTAGATCTCCCAAATGGAAATCCTCTCTTCTGCTCTTCTTGTCAAATGACTGCTTGATCTTCTACTGATGGTCATGTGCCCTGTCTAGTATCTTTTCTCTAGTTTCCTGCACTTCTGCCAGTTGTAATATTCTCCTGACCATGTCATCAGGTTCTCCCTGGTAGTCTTGGAAGAATTTTTCCACCGGTAAGGCAAGCAAGGAAGGAAATATGGCCTCAACTCCATACACAAGATGAAAAGGAGAGATACCAAGAGACCTCTTTGTTGTAACTCTATCATCCCATAAAGAAAACTTGAGCTTTGAGTCCCATGCCTTCTTGTTGTCTTATAACATTCTTTTGATAATTTTTATGAGGCTCTTGTTAGAATATTCTTCCAGTCCATTCCCTTGGGGGCAGCAGGGATTTGAGTGAATTAATGAAATTCCATACTGCTTACAGAATTGAATCAATTGTTCGGCCTTGAAGGATGCAACATTATCAGTGAAAATTCTTTTTGGACAACCAAACCTTGCCATAATATCTTCAAGAAAACCAATGACTACTTTGTGTGAAGCACTCCTTGTGGGAATGGCTTCTATCCACTTGGTGAAGTAATATGTGGCAGTCAAGATACACCCGTGCTTACCACTTGAAGCATGGTGAATTTCACCAATAAAATCTAGGCCCCACTGCTGAAAGGGCCCCAAAGATACCACATGCTTCAATGGAAAATACTTCAGCTGCTTCTTTCTAGAGAATTTTTGGCACTTAATGCAAGCCCTGATCTTTTCACAAACATCGGTGAACGGAGTAGGCCATAAGTACCCAACCCTGATAATTTTATAGGTTGTGGTTCTCCAGAAGTGATGTCCCCCACACAGGCTATCATGAAAATCAAACATAATCTTTGGGGCCTCCTATGGGTTTAAACATCTCAAAATCACTCCTAGAGGGTCTTTCCAATACAAAGCCTGGTCAACAAGGGAATATCTCATTGCTTTGAGATTTAAAACTCTTTCCTTTATTTTCCCCATTCCATCTAGAGGTTGCAACATTTGCAGAAAATATATAATATCTTTGTACCAAGCACATTCTTCCAATGGGGGGTCTTCTTGAGGGCCTTTATCAGACACTGTAGCCTGTTGATTTCTGAGCAAGCATTGATGAAGTTAACCTCCAAAGATTTACAATTATATTCAACCAAAAGTTTAGCTAAACCTTGGACTTTAACTAGCTTGGTGGGTTTTATTTCGAGATCAAATTCAAAGATTATGGCAATCCACTTGCTCCTCCTCCCATCTATGTCAGGATAGATGAGGATGTCCTTCATAATAGCTTAAGGAACATATGCAATGATCTTCGAATGAAGAAAATAGACTCTGAAATCTTTGAGGGATTTTACCAAGGCATAGGCCTGCTTCTCCATGATGTCATATTTGACTTATGCGTCTCTTAGTGCTCTGCTGAAAAAAGAAATAGGTTTCTCCATCCCTGCATCATTCTTTTGTAGTAAAACAATGACCACTATGTCAAATGAAGCAAAGGAAAAAATCAGAAAATCCTTGGAATAATCAGGACTGATTAGCACAGGTGCTTCAGTCAGTTCCTTCTTGATTTGGTTGAAGGATTCTCTAGACGTAGTATTCCATTTTACTTCGTTCCCCTTCCTGAGCACGGCTGTGATATGCTTCACCAATTCAACAAAATTTGAAACAAACCTTCTTAGAAAATTAATTTTTCCCAGGAAGGACTGAACTTCTTTCTTGGATCTGGGAAGTGATAAGTCTTGAATAACTTCTACCCTTCTTGAATCAATCCTGACCCCCTCAACTGATACAATGTGTCCCAACAATTTTCCTTCCTGCATGGAAAATAAAGACTTCTTGGGATTTAGGGAGAGACCAAACCTTCTACATTTCGAGAAGACCTTTCTTAGATGTTGACAATGTTATTTATCATATTTGGAGAAGATTGTTATGTCATCCATATAGATGACCACAAATTTATCTCTTTCTCCAATGGAGGCGATGTCCATGGCTTGTTGGAAGGTTTCTCCTGTGTTCATCATCCCAAAGGTCATTTTGGCATACATGAATGTTCCCCAAGGAGTGGTGAAGGCTGTCTTTTCTCTATCTTCAGGTAGGACAGAGGTATGATTGTAGCTAGAAAATCCATCAATCATGGAGATCCTGGATGCGCCTATCACCCTATGCAATATGTGTTCAATTTTTGGCAAAGGGTAATTGTCCTTCTTAGAGATTTTGTTCAGGTTCCTAAAATCAGCATAGAGCCTGATTTCTCCATTCTTTTTCCTTAGTGGAACCAAGTTGGACACACATTCAGAATATCTCAAAGGGGAAATGATTTGGGCATCCAACAACTTCTTTACCTCCCTTTCCATAATAGGCAGCAACATAGGATTTATTTGTCTTAATTTCTGCCAAAATGGTTTGGACTCCTCTTTCAATGGGATCTTATGCTCAATGACGACTGTGTCATATGTTTTGATGTATTCATAGGTCCAGGAAAACACGTCAGAAAATTATTTTAATAGCTTAGTATACTCAACTCTCTGCTCCCTTGACAGGTTGCTTGACAACTTGAAAAACTTTGTATCCTCCTCTGTACCAATATTGCACTCAGCTACATAAGCATCCTCAGTTGGGCCTTTAAAATGTATTCCTACATCGTTCCCATCGAACAATCTTTCTAAAGGAACTAGTCCCTTTGGAATGTGGTTACTAGGCAGCTGAACAATAGGGTGATTATAAATTTTATTTAAAAACACATTAGCGTGAGGGTCACCTTCGGAATCATGATCCTGATCAATGTATAATGTAGAGAACTCATCAACAGACTCAAGACATTTTCTGATTTCAAGATCATCCTTGAACACCTTCCAATGCTTGATATTGTCAGGTACAGAGGGTCTATATCTTACCTCAGCATCATACCTGAGCTTAGGTGGAATTGGTATCCTGAAATGGCTCGCTGAGACAACCAAAGAATCAACCATAGTATTCTCCTCTCTTGGAATAAATGAAATGTTGAAAGCTAAGAAGAAATTGTCAATTAGGTCCCACACCTCATTTCTGTAATTCTTAAGCCTAGGGTGCTTGTCTTGATAAGCATTTTTGACCCGATGAACAATTAGTTTAGCATCTCCAAATACTACTAGCTCTTCAATCCCCATGTCTTTCACAACCCTTAAACCTAAAACAAGAGCCTCATACTCTGCCACATTGTTGGTAACTTCAAATTCTATTTTATAGGACAAAGGTATGGCTTCTTGGCAAAGTGACACAAAAACCACTCTGGCACCAACACCTTCCCTAGAAGAGGCTATTTGTTGAAGAACATCTTCCACACAGAAGTAGTCAGGGGAGGTATTTCACGAAAAGAAATGGGTTGATTTCTGATTTCAAGAGGAGCTTCAGGAGCATCAGTGAGTTGTAACAAACTAGACCCCAAATCGGTGTCAAGTGCAAAGATAGGATGATTAGTGGGGTTTTTTTCATCACTAATAATATATGTCAGTTGGGCCTCCCTGTAAAGTATTCTATGTTGCCCCCCAAACACAAGAATAATGGCATATGTGAGGTCCATTTGCAAGGCTCCTGCAAGTATTTTTATCCAAGATCTTGATAAAATAATGCCAAACTTGGGGGGAACATCATCCGCTACAATGTCCATAACCACACTTTTCATGGGCAGTTGAAACAAGGTCACAACTAGGTCTTTGATAACCCCAAGACAATACACTTTCCTAGAGTCAAAGGAATACAAGTCATGGTAATTTTTTATGATTTCCAATCCCAGTTCTTCGATGACAATTTTAGGCATGAGATTATCAGATTCCCTTGAATCCATCAGACAATTATGCAACACCTTATCATGTATATTCCGTGATGTATAGAATGGAGGGGATGAATCATCTTTGTCTTCTATCAGAGGACCTAAGATAACTGCTGGATTTTCATCTTGCAAATTGATTGAGTCCGTGGGATGATTTTTGGGTTCAAGTAGCAACAACTTAGAGAGGATCCTTTTGAAATCTTCATGCTTGACTAGCTCTGAAAGGGGTACAGGGATCCTAATATTCTAAACTTCATGCTCAAAATTAAAATGGGATGTAGGCTTTATGATTTCTTTCACTTCTAGAACATGAGTTATGGCCACTTGAGAGGGGGTTCAAAGTTTCTTACCTTTGATTCCATATGCTACATTTTCAGAAGGCTTCTCTGCTCTGGTAGGTTGCTCAAGAAAATTAGGCGTTCCTTCTTTCTTCTTGGACCCGAGGTTATATCTGTTGGGGATACCATTGGCCTTGTCCACTTTTCTCAACTCATTCAGCTGAATATCTATGAGATATTCCTCATACACAGACTGAGTTAAGTGAGGAAAAGAGGAGGTGTCCCCAAGACAGTGGATTTCGGGATCAAGGTCTTCATCCCCTTCTTCTTCATCAACAACAAGATTATTTTGGAGAGGGGTCTAGATTTTCTGATCATATCTGTCTCTGCTTCTCTGGTTTCTTTGGATAATCTAAGGAGTATTGTTAGGCCTCCTATAATTACCTTTTTTATCAATATTTTGGGGATTTCTGTAGTTCTGCTTTCCTTCTAATTCGATATTTTCCATTCTAGCAGAAAGTGATTTTAGTATATTGGTCATTTCATTTGTTTGAGGGGGGGAAATAGAGGAACTAGAAGTCGAGGTTTCAGACCTACCCTTTCCCCTGTCTCTATCATCTTTACCCCTAAGTTTGTGAGATGCCAATATATTAGATTCTACTTCAAGGGATGCATCTTGCATATTAGCCAAAGAGGTAGCTCTTCTTTCTCTCAACAGTAGGCAGAAGTCAGGGTTGAAAGCATTAGCATAAGTCATTTTGGCAGAGATTTATGTAGGCTTAACTTCGGCTAGAATATTTTTATACATTTTATTAAATCTCTTCGAGAAGTCTGAAACAAATTTCCCCTCCTCTCTCTTAAGAGATATCTTTCTTGTTGCTTTGTTCTGGTAAGGTACATATTAATACTTCATCACTTCATTGGTTAAAACCCTGGGACTTTATGATCAATGTGGCTTGTGAGAGGGGATTTTTTAATAGACATTTTAACCTTTTCCTTCTCAAACCCCCAGGTCACCGGGGATGTCTCTCCTAGGCCATCAACCCTAAATAGAAAGAGGTATCATGTTGAGGTGACAGTGATAGGATAACCTTCTGTTACGCTAATTTTCCTTCCCTTAACCTTTTCTTTTGGAATAAGTACAAATTGTGCGATAACACTTCCAAGATGAAATCCATTTCTATTTTGTTATTTATTTTTAATTCCTTCTTGGTTGTAGTCTTTAGAGGTTTGTTTGTAGCGGTGTATCATGTAACAACTGAGTACCGAACATTATATTCATGTTCCCCTAGAAATTATGTAATCCTGCAACTCCACATCTCATAGCTCTGACCATTCTGACCAGTGAACCGTGGTATTCCATTTCTATACATATCGTTGCTATCCATGATCTACTTTATAGTGGTTGAATTGTTTCCTGAAGGAATTGACTCTGATACCAATTGTTGGAATATTGAGGGGGGGGTTAATCAATATGATCACTTTTACCACTTTTAACCACAATATATATTCTTCAAATTATCAACAATATTCGACATTTTTTTATTAGCATTCAATATATCATCAAAAATATAAATCAACAATGCATAACAAGTAACCAAAGATATATAGTACACCATAATTTATGTGGAAACCAAAATGGGAGAAAACCATTAGATGATTTCTTATATATATCAAGAATTCATTCATAGTAAACACCAACTTCCAAATTCTCTAGCTACAACTGGAAGGAGGATCCAACCTGAAAGAAGATACAACTCCCTAAATTCTCTGGATCGAACCAGAAGGAGGCTACAACCCCCTTATTCTCAGGCTTCAACCTGAATAAATCTCCAACTCCTTGTGTTCTCCTACACCAATCAGAAGGAGGCTACAACCCCCTTTCCTTTCCCCATCCTTTATCCTTGAATTATAAGTCTAGACCAAATTGTCACTACCACAATCATTGCCACTATCATTGCCAATGCCACTGTCACTACCATTGTTACTGTCATTGCCACTATCACATCAACCAACCTATCACTATCACCGCCACTGTCACTTTCACTGCCATAGTCATTGTCACATTAAGTTGTGATTGATCAACCTGTCCAACCGATACTCAACATCAATGATACCAAATCCATGATCACCAAGATAAAATATCAACTATATGCTCAACATCATCAACACATTCCTCTAACAAGCATGTACCAAGATCACCAACATACCATCACAAGATACGTGTCCAAATCATCAACTTGTACCATGTCAAGAATCAACCACAACCTGTACCACAACAAGTGCATGAACCAAAGCCTCTACCATGTACATCAACCACATACATCAAAACCTATAGCATACCATGTAATATACCATTTTCCAACCATGCATATCAACCATGCACATCAACACTTGTACCATACCATGTATCAAGCCTATACCAAACCATGTACCAACAACATACCATAACAAGTGCTCAACCATATGTCATATCAGTATCAATCATGCCATATGTTATCACATGAAGTTGTTATGGGTCAAATTCATCCTTAGGTTTTTTTTATTTTTATCCTTAGTCTTGTGTAATCTTTACTTTTGATTTTCTCCTTATGGTTTTCTTAGGTCTTAGCACAAAATAAATGTAAGGTTGAATGTTGGCCCATACCTTTTGTTCATATCTTTGGTTCATACCTTCATCTCATGACATGATTAGAAAGTCATCACCATCACCCTTATGCCACCACTAGTCTGACATGTCACTACCTCCACTATACACTTAAACACCTCCATTATGTCCCTCTACCCATTAGAAGGTCAAATCAATTTGTTTTAGTATGCTTCCAACTCATTAGGACATTTCATAGAGCATCTTGAGCACATCCTTCCTCATTACCATTATTGCAGTTATGAGGCTTGTGTCAGCCGATCTCATTGATTTTAGCATCCATGATTTAAAGGAAATAATTTGAGATTTACTCATTTAAGGTTGTCTAATTGTTTTCTCAAAGATTTGAAATTCTCTCCTAGTTCGGCGTTGCAAAAACTCCTAAGTTTAGAAAGGCATTGCAGAATCTTCTACAGATTGGCTGACAGAGGGGAATTTAAGGTTAGAGCTGTTGCAGGTGGTTTCAGACACTTTGAATCATATCTACTATCAAGCCACAATGTCCAGGTACTCCTTGAGTTTTCTGATCTCTGTTGAAGATCAGATTAAGGTTGTTCTTATGGTTCTCTTCCTGGGTGCTACGAATCGAGGATCTACATTACCAACCTTCCCCTTTACCTTTTCTATTGCCAAATTCTCAGCCTATATGCAGTATTTTTATCCCCTTCTACTACAATTGAGCCAATATTGTTGTCAAATCGATTGCCTATCTCTTTCTTGGCCCTTGTTATTTATGCTACAAAATCTGCTACGGGTTATGCTGCAAATCCCCTTTTTGTCACTGTGAACATGTACATTAAACTCAACATTTTTATCCTCTAATCACATAGCTTGTATCAACTGATTTCCTTTAAATTTTTTATTGTTATTTCAATTCTAAAGTCTGTTTTCTTTGGAAATTTAAAGAGCCTTGTTGATCAAAGTTGTGATGACCTTCCTTATGATAGTGAAACGTTAGCCTAAAACTTTGGCAACTATTTCCTCCTTGCATATCCATTTTCCTGAATATTTTTGTTCCTTCTTACCATCAGTTTCCCTTCCATAAGCTCATAATTAAAATAGGCAGGAAAGCTCTGAAGCCTTAAAAGAAGCCATCTTTGAAAAATACCATCATTCCAAACCCTAAGACCTATGTTCTTTTTTTTTCCTGTCACATATCTTAGTCTACTGTATTATTTTTCTCCCTATAATAGAAAATGGATACACCAAAATAGAAGAAGGATCACAAGGGACATGGGAGTGTAGTCAGGACCGAGCCTTATGATATGCATTTATTTGATGGTGAACCTCTGATCAGAGAGGTCTTCCAGAGGGTTGCATGTTTAAATTTATATCAGAATATGCAGAGGGGACACCCTGGGGTAGCCAGAGAGTTTGCCTTAAATTTTGATGGCACTAAAACCAAGGTGGGAACCCTTGAACTGGAGGTATCTGAATCCACCATTGCAGCAACCATTGAGATACCCAACATTGGTGAAAGATGGTTTAAATCCATGACTCTTGATGCACCCTTATCTAAAGAGTTCCTTGAGCCATATTTTCAGGGATATAACCTATCAAAGGGAGTTCCTAGGAGCCACTTGGTTGAGGGATTTGAAAATATGTTAAAGGTGATCCAAAGATATTTTACCTGTGAGGTAATATTCAATATAATTTACCAATATCAAATTAGACTTTTTCTTCACTTCACAGGCAAAGATCTAATGAACATCCATTTCTATTTGTTTAGGAGTATGGTTAAAATGGATGATAGGGTCCAAGACAAGTCCAAGGCTGTGGAAATAAGTGTTTTTCACTCAGGATTGATTAGGATGCTTGTGATGGAGGAGTTGAAGAAGAGAAACATAGCTTGGGAGAAGTTCATTGACTCTGCACATCTGCAATTAAATGTAGATCCTATTCATCAATCTAAGGCACAGATCCCTTTGTAAGATGATAGTGTTGTGCACAAAGACACAAGAAAACAGAGAAGGGGAAAAAAAAATTCTAAATATGATGAGGCTCCTAAGGAAAAATAAGAAGAAGAAGGAGGAGCTCATCACCCTCCACAGAGGAAATTTTCACCCCAACCTACTCTAGAACTAGAAGAAATTCCCTCAGTGAAAACCACAAGGAAAAAAGGGAGAAATTTACTCTTCCCCTCACTTATTGTTGCATTTGAGACAAGAACTAGGAGGCCCTTCACTAGGTCATCAACCAGGAAGGAAACTGTTTAAAAAGAGGTCATAACAGAAGCTCCTATCAAGAGGAAGGATAAGGTTAAAATTGAGATTGCTGAAAAACACATTGAAGTCATAGACATAAATACTCCCCTTGACAACCATACCTTCAAAATATTGATCAAACAACTCAGAGATGACATAAAGGAGGTTTTTATCCTCAAGGAAGAAGGGTTGGCTGAGAGGAAAAAATTGAAGTATCTTATGGATATGTATAAGGAAACCATTGATCTGGCCAGGTTTACAGCAAAGAGATTTATGCCCCTTCATAGGAAAATTAGAAATTTATACAAGCAGAACAGGGATTTACAATCTCAGATGAGAAATCTCAAGCTAGAGTTACAACCCTTAAAAGATGAGTTAGCTCAAATAAATCTCAATGTGTTAGCTCAAGCTGCAACCAGAAGAAGTACCAGACTAAGGAGGTGAAATGGAGTGGCTGAAAGACCCTCAATTTTGAAGATGGTCACCCTTGAATTTTAAAGTTTTTTGTAGGAAGTATCATGATTATAGCTTCTTAGGAGGATTCTATAGGCTTATACACCTGTGGCTAAGGTTTTTGAGTATTTTTGGCTAAAACTGAGCAACATAGACAACTATAAGACATTTTGTAGCGCCTAGCGCTGCAAAATGATCTATACAGACAAAGTTGCATGTTCACTACGAAATGCACTATGAAATGATATACATACACAAAATATGCACAGTCACTGGAAAATGATCTACACAAGCAAGCATTGCAGAATTCACTACAGAATTCGCTGCAAAATCTGCTACAAACTGGCTGATACAGTCAACACTTCAGGATTCATTGCCAATTCCTGTTTTGATGGGTTTTGAGGGAATCAACGGTCACCAGGTGGCTAGTGGAGCTTAACGTAGATGCTTGGAGGTCAGTTGGATCTGGTGGACACATGGAAACAAAGGATATGTGCTCAAGGAACACCTCACTATGCAAAGATTATGGTGTTAGGGTTGTTGCCAACATTTTCTATGTTTTTGGCAGTTTGTTTTTCCCACTTGTACATATGTAAGATTTTTAGTTTTTAGTGGGAGAATCCTATGTAAGAGGATCCAAATCGAATTGCATGTTGTCACTCATTGTTTAGGATATAAATGCAACATCAGAATGATTCTTTTAGGTTTGAATGGTTGAGCATAGACTCCCTTATGTAATGTTTTGATGTAACTGAGTCATACTCTGGTTTTTATGTATGAGATCTGAGACATTTCTCCTAATAGAAGTCAACTTTATTTTCCATCATCTTACTTCTTTATAACTCTGATTTTCTCATCATTGAATGATTCAATTGATGTATTATAGTTGTGTTACAATGTATGCTTTATTGTGATGTTGTTGTAATTTTTATCAGTGTTTTAAAGTTTAGATTAAAGAAGTTTTTGTGTCTGATATTTTCCTCATTTGTATACTAGTAAGGCCTGAT
>JASDQU010587984.1:60762-91458 GCA_032191745.1 Picea mariana | reverse complement strand
GAGCCGTCCATCCGAGGAGGACAGGTGGCAGAGATCTAGGGATCTCGCTACCTCATAGGTTCGCGAGGTAAGAGCCCAAAGGTTGGGCGCTTCAATTCGCGAGTAGCGAAGATTAGAGAGACAAGCACGAGAGAACACATGGCAACACTTCAAGGTGGGGCCCGCGTGATTGATGGGTGGACCCGCATCGCCTAGAGAAGGGAGTCAATGCTCCATTGACTCCTCATGTCTCAGGGATTCATGGGAGAAGGGCATGAAAACTCAACACTTGGACTTACGAAGTCATGAGTAGCGAGAGGAGCTAGAGTTTAGCCTTGCCAGCAATCATGCATAGAGGACACTGACAGAAGGAAGCTATACCCATTTCGTGATCTCGGGTATCGACAATTTGTGAAGAATATTTGAGGGCCTTCGATTCACGACTCACGAGGTCGTGAGTTATGAAAGGTGCCTGGTTTGTTTGGTCTGTGGTCCTAACCCACAATCACAGGGAGGTGAACAAGGAAGAACTAGCCCACACTAGACCCCCGTAGGACTTTGGGGATTCTGTTCCTTGAGGAAGAACGAAATTTTTTATTATTTAGGTAGTGGATATGTTACAAATTCCCACCTGGTCCCCCTTTTCCCTCATTAAGGGTGTGACCAAAAGGGTTGGTCACTCTTCCTAGACTACCAGGGAGTGACCAGTCGCTCTATTTGTATGTCTACATAGTGATCAAGCCTTGAAACTCCCATTTTTTGATTTGGTTGCAACAGATAAGACCTCCGCACTGATTTCTCGAGGTTTATCCTGGACAAGGCTTCCATTATGAGCTCCAAGATCTTTTCCTAATAGCCATATGTCTTTATGCCTAAAGTGCTATAAGAACCAAGTCATTCTCATGGGAAGGAAAAGGAAAGAGATAGTAAACTTATGATGCTACTTTGGCTACCAAATTTGGGAAAGGAACTTGGAAAGAAACCGTTGCATTAGCTTTTCCATTTGTAATTTGTAATGTTGTTTCAATAATTAATAGAAGTTGTAACGAGCATTTCCCTCTATTCAATTGTCTATTTTCTTTCATATATTCATTTGGATAGACTTAATAGACTTATGTGTTATAATATATTAGTATATTTTCCATTGATTTGTATGAATATAATTTGATCTTGGAAAGGATCTTGTTTTATTGTGTGCAAAATGCTTTCTCTCTAAACAAGAACAATCTTCGCATAAGAAACCAACCAGGAGTGTGTAGGGACAACGTTCAGAAATCAGGTATGATTCCTCATTATAAATACTCCTAGTTTCCTTTTGCATATAGATCAGATCTTGGATTTTCCATAGATGACATCTCTATCTTTGTCTTAGGTATAGGAAGAACCTAAGGAAACAGAATCCTATAGGGCTCAAAATCCCTACAACAGATTGGCGACCATACTGGGGAACTCCTTTTATGTGATTTCTTCCTTCTTTATGTGTTTTATTTCTATGATATTCATCCACTTAAATGTCCTGATCTGATTACCAATATTTGTTGTACTCTTTCCTGAGTCTAGTTGAGGAAAAATTCACTTTGTATCTGATAGTTCTCATCCATATCTAGCATCTTTTCATTTCTCTGTTTTGTTCACACTTTTCTAGTGTTCACAAAGTGAACCAATACCTTTTGGTCTCCCTTTTCCTTCCTTGGGGGAGCGACCATCTCTTCTCCTAATCCTACCAAGTGCGACCACACCTTCTAATCTTCTTATTTCTCTCACTAGGGAGAGACCAAGTCGCTCTATCTCCCTTTGTAGGGAGTGACCATCCTCTTGAAAACCTTGTTTGAAGAGTTATCCTTTAAAAAACTTATCAAGGTCCATTTCCACTGATCTCCTTCACCACTCTAGACCTTCCTTAGGCCTGTCATCCTGATTTTTCTTCAAATCGTTTTGAAATTTATCAAATTTCTCTTCTCCTTTTTGTCATATTATGTGATTGATGTGTACAATTAGAATCATCTATTCTAATCCCTTGAATTAAGTAGAAATCTCTTGACATTTGTTTGAGTATATTCTTTCACAAAATATTTTATTTTATTCTGCAAGTCTCATTTTCACTAGTTTGAGTGTTTGTTGTTTCCCAAAATTTTTGGAGAACTCTTCAAACTATTATCTAGACTTGAAATTTTTTCATGTGATTAAAGTTTTCATGTTTGTTTATTTCTTCCGACGTTTGCATTCATTACAGAACATTGTTGATTGAAAGTAAAAGTTTAAAGAATAATTTTTTTTCAATTTTCATATAGTTTGAAAAAAAACAAACACAACATTAGGGGTGCTTTAGAACATGGTTGAACCAATTTGTGTTTGGTTAAAAATTTTGAAAATCATCCAATAAGTTTGGTTGGAAAATTGTCGTTTTTTTCATTTGAAAGAATAAAAGTGAATTGATTTGCATTAGTTTTTTTTGTTACAAAAGAAGTGAAAATAAAAGTACTCTTCTCTCTCCCATAAATAGGATTCATTGAAAAGAAATTTTTTGAAATTTCATTCTTTTGCATCTATTTGGAGTCGAGTCCTTTCACATCATAAGTTTCACTTCCACCCAACCCTTTGACTAACAAACATATTTGCAAACAAACACATGTTAATAAAATTTACTAGACTCTTATTTTCTAATAACAACAACAATAGTCCAGGTTTAGGGTCTTTGGACTAACACAAGTGATTAAACTATCCAGGACCACAAAATAAAACCATAGGACACTAAATAGTTATTAAATCCAACCATCTTATAGGCATAGACGGGAACCCCCTCTCACACAAGGGCTATACACAAGTTTGTGTACGGGTGATCAACAAATATTACCCCTCCGAGGATTAACCAAACATAATGGAACGATAGTATATTAGGGGTTCTTATTGAGAATCAATTGTCTTCATTTGGTCTCAAAACTTTATGAATATTGAATCCATTCAGGGTCCTCTGAAGCCTTTTCTAGTCCTCTTGTTCTCAGTCGTCCTGGAGAATTTTGGACTCGATATCCTACCCATACTATCGGAGATGAGTGTTGAATTTACCCACCTGGAGGCTGACTACGAGTTGGTGACCTTACTTTACATAATATTTAGGGTTTTTACACAACATGACGATGAAGGGGAGTCTTTTTTGTACCTGGGTCATACGTTGGTCAAACTCACTCAGGCTCGTTGGAGGCAAACCCATAGATAGACCATTAAAGAGCTTGCACCAAGGTGTAAGTCTATTAAGCAGGTCACCAATGTAACTAATCCACCTGCTCACCCAATCCCCTTCTCATGTGTTCCCACGATGTTGGATTTCATCACCAACTAATGAGCTCATTGTGAGAAGTTTTGGTTTGTTTGGTTGATTCATATATTTATAAGAACATGTTGTGTATTTCCTTTAGTTGGATTTAGGAGTGTCATTGTCCTCATTCAATCATGGTCAACCAACACTTGCATAGGTCTCGTAGGATGCAAGGTTTTCCTCATTTACATTACGAACGCTTTCCTCCTAACTCACCTCAATACCATCCTCGAGAAGAAATCCATGAGGAAAACCACTATGAATATGGAAGTATTATTAGTCCTTTAATCGAACACCTAGAGGGAACCAATTTTTAAGAGGGATTTGACCCTCCTATCAATCAACCCTTGACCAACCCTCTTGTCCCCATCCACATATGGGTAAACTCTTCTAGATAACCTGAAAATGATACATATTACCCTCACCTACCACTTGTATCGTGAAAATACTTTTTGAACATGGAATCCCAATGACCCCACCCATCATAAAATTTCACCACACTGCCACATGGTTCTGGCCCATATAATCCTACCTAGACTCCTGAACGACCCTTTGGCCATGACATTTTCAATCTGTTAGATACAACTATTGACTCATCTTTTAAACTCTTGCATCCAGATCTTTCACATGCCTCTTCACACACTCCTCATCCCCCCACATTTCGTATATCCCATATGTTTCAAACTTCTTTCCCTCGTCCCTCCCCTATCTACTCTACATTACAATAGGCTCAGCTAAACTTGATCTCCACCCAAGCATAGACATTGACATCTGTATCAAAATTTCTCCCAACCATCTTATCACCACCCTCAAGAACCCAACCTTTTACACACCCCATTGGGGGGAAACCTCTATTTATCCCACTATTCTTAGAAGGTGATCCCAACCTTTTGGGACAACAAACTTTGATGGGAGGATTTCCTCCCTAGGGGAGTCAAATAATGGGTTTAGGACAACACACATCTACGAGCCAACCTTTCACTAGCAGAAAAACCCTATACTCAGGGAAAATATCTGGTCAACATTGAGTCGGGGGAAGCCCTTGAATTCCAAATCATTTTCAACAGGGGCATGCCCTCCCATCCGAAACTAACCTTTATTCGATTGGGGAAAACTACCCATTAGGGGGAAACCCCCCCACAAGGACATACTCTCTCTAGGGGAAACAACCAAATGTGTGGAAACCCACAGATATCGAACAACAACCAATGAGGGGATAAACTATCTTTTCAACCATCATCCTACTATTAGGCCACCCTTACCCAGGAATATAAAATATTGTATGGAACCAACATAATCAACACATCAACCCTACAATTCTAACCCAACCATGAGGAGGACCACCCTATGGAGGAGGACTCCCCTGGGACCACCCTATGGTGTCGAACCTCCTAGAGGAGGATCCCCTTTGGGACCACCCTATCGTTGTGGAACTCTTGGAGGAGGACCCCCTGGGGGACCACCATATGGTGGAAAACCTCTTGGAGGACACCCCTATGGAGGCATACCACCCTATGGTGGAGGACCCCCTATAGGCCCCCATGAAGGACCACCGTATGATAGAGGACCTCCTTACAAACCCCCTATAGAACCATCTTATGGTGGTGGACCTTTTGAGGGACCACCCTATGGTGGAGGACCTCCTGGGGGCCCACCTTATGGCAAACACCTCTTGAAGGACCAGCCTATGGAGGTGGACCTCCAAAACAACCACCTCATAGAGGAGGACCATATCACCAACCTCCACAAATCAACAAACAACTCTCATTCTTGGCCACTTTAGATTTTTCTGATATTTTGTGGTTGACTAATGACCCCATATGCCATTCCCTCCTTTGGCCCCACATTCCTGAAAAAATTCCATCAAGCATTCTGAAATTCGACAAAAAATCTAAAGAAGATCTGAATAATCACGCGATGATAATCCATCAATGGTGTTCTTCAAACTCCTTGATGGATGAAATTATTCAATTACAACTTTTCTAGTGAACCCGTGTAGGATCGACAACTAAATGGTATATAGAATTGTTGCACAACTCCTTTGATGACTTTAATTCTCTTTCCATGGAATTTTTTATACACTTTCAATCACCTATCTGATATGAGACTGGAACTGAGATCTTAACCTCATTATGCCAATCATCATCCACCCATATTTCATATGAAATAAATAAAAGCCACGATCCTAGACCAATTATTAGTTGATTGGTACACAAAGTCCCTTTTTCCACATATAGCTTGAGATGTCACCATGGGAGGCGTCCTTAATGAGGAACAATCCATCTTTCAAGCCTAGTATTTATATTTTTTATACTCTCAATCTAGCATGTTAGCCAACCTGATTCCCAATGCTCCTCTACCATCAAATGATCAAACCAAACCTACACCTCGACCCCATGCCAATGATATGATCGGTCTTGTTTCCATAGATACAACTAGTCATAGGATTGAGAAACATAGCCAATTGACTAAATCTACCAATATTATCTCATCTGTCAATACAAGCACTCTAATTAAGACACCTTCCCAAACTTTTGAGGTTAATATGGTGCAATCGATCGTGCCAAAAAAAACAAAACAATTTGGAGGAGAAAAGAAGGGTAATAATAATAATAAAAAGAAAAACTCTTTTGAGAAGTTAGGGCCTAAAATCCAAGAAAATAATACCGAGGGAAAGAGAAAGTGAAAGGATAAATATCCCTATATGATTTGTAAAGAGGATCATTTCACTAAAGATTGTCCTCATCTTGTTGAAATTCATCAATATCTTGAGCGAGGAAGATCCCCTTCTACACTTGCAGTTTTAAAAAATCCTTTCCCACCCGAGAAAGAACAACTTTTCATGCTAACACAAGAACCCCCACCAGGGGGAAAACTCAAGTGCCCATCACTAAATATATTGATGATTAAACCTATCGCCATATCTACTAGAGCCAAGAATTACAATTCTAAAGAAAGTGATTCTTTACCAAAGGATCCCCATTCAACTATCCCACCCAATGGCCCTCTCAAACTTGAGAAACCATTTCTCGAACCTGCCATGCACCCTCCAAATGGAGTACTTCATCAAACTACACATAATCCTAACACTGAGGCAACCTAACACTATAATATAGTAGAATATATTTCCCAAGCCCCGTGTGCCATGTCGATGCTTGAAGTACTATAGTCCTGTCCTATGCAACATAAATAGTTATTATCAACCATCAGTGGAATTGGCCCTTCAAAATCCAATGTTATTTTCTTTGACATGAATTGAAATGAATCTTGCCTATCACATCAATTGGAATTATAGATCATTTTCAATCTCTCAATAAATAAAATTTTCGACAAATGCTCAATGAAGGCACTGCAACATGCATCATATCATTGAAATGTTGGAAATCTCTTGGTTCTCCCCAACTTACAACCTATGAAACCATCCTTAATTCTTTTGACTAACATTTTTTCAAGCCCCACAGATGTCTCCCCTCATTACTAGATGAACTTTTGGGAAAAACTATTTCAGTAGAAGTCGAGGTGATCGAAACCACACTCGACTGTAATTTTCTTTTAGGTCACACATGGTTCTACACCATGAAGGTTGTTGCATCTAGAATTTTTCTTCTTTCAAATTTCCCCACCAAGGAAGTATCGTCACTATCGACGAACTAGACTTTGTTACACCAGACATGCAAATCAATCCTAATGTGAATTTCCCTTTTGTTAGAGAGTCTTCTTTGCGATGCAAAATCGTCAAAGTAGGCATTTATCCCTATTTAATGGGGAATTTTCCTCTTAACCTACCAAAAATCACCCCAACAGTCTCCATTAATATGATCTCCGTGGTTACTAGTAAACCCATTTTTTACAATGCCCCTGGGTAAATCTTATCGAGACACCATGCCACTATCACCAATGGATTTGTCATATTCAGTGATACAATCCATAGGAGAATCTCTCGATTTTCATTCTAGTCTCCTACTGGATGAGGAACTAGATCAATTTTCCTCTCCCTATTCGGTTAACCACACTTCAATGTCATGTGACTTTCTCAACATCATCCTCCCTTCAGATGAAGCCATTATGGAATGATCTGAAACGATATTTTAAAGACTGGTTGAGTTTTAAAAACTTGATTTCATAACCATTTATGAATTTGATGAAGGACGAAGAATTAATGAAGAAACATGGCAGCCATATAAAATATATATATCTGGAAATAAGCAAAAGAATAAAAAAACCATAACATCAAAAGTTGCTAATGGATTTCGGCAATATCAGCTATGTTTCTGGGCCTTTGTCTCAGTGGGTGAGTCTTTCTTATGTCTCTTCAAAGCTTCAAAATTACATCATAAAAGTGCCAAATGGATTACAAATTAATCCAGCTGTGTTCTTCTAGATCTCAAGAACCCATCACAACTGTCGGCACTGAAAATGGATGAACGAAGCTCCCAAAAATGGCTTGCAAAGATTCTCTCCTCAATGGCTTCCCTGCATAAAAAAGGCTTTGGATTTTCAATTCTTCAGCATTTTCCTGTTCTAAACCTCCTTCAAGGCTTCCAATAACCTTTGTTTTATATAGGATTGAAGTGGGCAACAAACTCCCAACTTTCCCCCAAGATATTGCCTCAAAAAGGGCTCCAGATCCTCCAAAAATGGCCAGTCTCCCAATATCAGGTTAAAAATCAATTAAAATCATAAAATAATGTTTTAAAACCAACTTTTGGCTAAAATAATTGTGCAACCCCCTCTATCCAGGCTCATGGTCATATGGCCTCCCTCAATGTGGCCCTCACCTGGTGCTAGTGCGCTAGTCCTTAGCCCCTCGAGCTCGAGCCCTGGTCATGTGGCTTGGCCATATGGTTGCCACCTTAGTCACCCATGCACTTAAATGGTTATAGCCCCTTGGTCGTAGCATTTTTTTACGAGCCTTGGTTGGTAGGCTATCCCGATCGACTAGGCGCTAACCCCATATATCCATGCTAATAGTGGAAAGTTTGGGTCTTATAGAATAGTCACATGGAATAGAGTCGATCTAAACTCAAACTGGTATCTATGTGCACCAATGTATAAGGTATGGTCATATAAGTAATGGTTGTATGTGTTTGCATCAAGGCCTAGGGATAGGCCCCAACCCTTAACTCTTCTTGCATACAACCATTTCATATTCAAATATAATGTTTGGCCCATAGTAATTAAGTACCAATGTGGGCGAGTTGGCAGCTCGGCCCTCCCAAAACACTCTCTCCCAGATCGGAGGTCATGGGTTTGACTCTGGTGCATTCCATAACAATTTTTCCAATATAACCAACCAATGATGGGGTGCCATGTGGCAGTCGATGACTGTGCCATGTGGCAACCCATGACTAGGCCACATGGCACCATTACATTTGCCCACATATATGCCATCTGTCAAGCATTGATTTGACCACTTGTCTTCACAATCAGTTTGCCAATGAACCTGCCACATCATTGTACAACCTTACGGATTGTACTTCCTCTTCGTTTGTGAGTACATGCACAATCTTTTTGTCCTTCTTTGAACGAAGCTCTATATTAAGCTTCCAAGATTTAGCCTTTTGATGTCTACCCTTGTTGCAATAAGTGCAGTGGTTTTTCGACATCCAAACTTGCTTTCCCTTCTCTTTCTTCTATTGTGGAGTTGAGTCTTTATGTCGTATCTCCTTCCTATTCGACATAAATTTCATGTACAAAGATTGTCTGTTCCAACAATTGGCCGCACAATACTTGGGTGAATGACAAAACGTACACGGATACATCTTACAGAACTTTTGGATTACATGATTATGCCTTTTGTAATCAAAAAATGGTTTTTAACAACCATGACCATTATACCTTTCTTTTTTATCTTCACTTTTCTTTTGAGATGAATTGCATTCACTATCACCATCATAGAGTGATCCACCATCATCTTTCGTGAATTGTTCCCACAATGACTTAAGCTGGTCATTTGAAGCATCACATGCTTCCAATGTTTTGGAGCATTCTCCAATCCTCTCTTCGCCATATCCCAATCCTAAATAAAGAGGTCTTTCTACAACCTCTATGGGATTAATGATACCTTGTCCTTTATTTCCAAAGCCCTTTCCTTCATAACCCATATTGGTTACCAATTTCAAACCTATACCTCTTGTATGTTTTTCAAATGCACCAAATGAACTATCTTGATGGTAACAATGTGAAATTGATGAATGACTTCCACTGCGTACCTCATAGATGATTTTTGAATTGGGTGTAGAAGGAAATTCCTTCAATTATTCTTCTCTTTTGGCGTTCTTTGAAGACTTCCGTTGAACCGATCTCTTTCGTTCCAAGTAATCTTCATACAACACTTTCACCATCTATGCCATGGCAAAGAGAGTATTTCAAAAATCATTCTCATCTTGTGAAAGTCCCTCTTTAAATGCCATTTTCCTAGTAATCATGCAAATTCAAAAACCAACCGTCAACTAGCTCTGATACCACTTGATCCGAAAGGATCTTTTAAAGACTATCATTGAGTTTTAAAAACATGACTTCGTAACCATTTAGGAATTTCATGAAAGAGGAAGAATTAATGAATAAACATGGCAGCCATATAAAATATACAGATCTGGAAATAAGCACAACAATCAGCAAACCATAACAACAAAATTTGTTAAGGGAGTTCGACAATCTCGCCTACGTCTTCGGGCCTTTGTCTCCATGGGTGAGGCTTTCTTATTTCTATTCAAATCTTTAAAAGTACATCATAAAAGTTCCAAATGTATTACAAAGTGATTTGGTTCTGTTCTTCTAGATCTTAAAAACCCATCACAACTGACGATACTAAAAACGGATCAATGAAGATCCCATAAATGGCCTACAAAGATGCTCTCCTCAATGTCTTCCCTGCAAAAAAATGGCTTTGGATTTTTAATTCTTCATAATTTTCCTATTTTGAACCTCCTTCAAGGTTGCCATGAACCTCTAGTTTATGTAGGCTTGAAGTTGGCAACAAACTGCCAACTTCCCCCCAAGATATGGCCTCAAAAAGGGATCCCGATCCTCAAAAAATGGCCAGAATGTCCCAATATCAGGCTAAAAATCAATTAAAATCATAATATAATGTTTTAAAACCCAATTTTGGCTAAAATAAGGGTGCAACCCCCTCTGTCTGAGCTCCTAGTCATATGGGTTCCCTCCATGTGGTATTGGTCTGGTGCTAGCGCGCTGGTCCTTAGCCCCCCAAGCTCGGGCCCTAGTCATGTGGCTTGGCCATATGGCCGCCACCCTAGTCACCCACATTCTTAAAAATTTATAGCCCCCTCGTTGTAGACTTTGGTTACGTGCCTTGGTTGGCGAGCTAGCCCAACCGACTGGGTGCTAACCCCATATATCCATGTTAACAATGGAAAGTCTGGGTCTTATGGAACAATCACATGGAATAGTGTTGGGCTAAACTCTAATTGGTATTCCTGCATGCCAATGTAAAAGGTATGGTAATATCGGTAACAGTTGTATGTGTCTATGTCGGGGGCTGGGGCTAGGCCCCATCCCTTAACTCTAGCCAAATATGACCATTTCACATTCAAATATAGCTTTTGGACCATAGTAATTAAGTACCAATGTGGGCGGGCCGGTAGCCTGGCCCTGCCAAAACGCTCCCGCCTGGACCAGAGGTCACAGGTTCAACTCCAACACATTACATAACAATTTTTCCAATATAACCAACCAATGAAGGGGTGCCACATGGCACCATTACATTCGCCCACATATATCCCACATGTCAAGCGCTGATTCGACCACCTGTCTTTCCATTCAGCCTTCCAATGTACCTTCCACATCACTATGTGACCATATGGATTGTATGGTCAACTGCCATGTTAGCACTGTATGGATTGTATGGATTGTACAATCATCAAAAGATTTTCTTTCCTGGAAAAATGAACAGATCATGATATCTTTCACATACAGTGTCTGTTTGAGCCCCTTCAAGTTGCTTCAGGTTCGTAACGACGAGGCCTACACACATGTACATTTTGAAGGGATTATGAGAAATTTTATTTCTAGGCCTTCTTGCACCCATTTTTGGTTTCGGGATCCATTTTTGGATCAATCCTCTCCAATAAGACCTTTTGGTCCTCCAAAAGGTTAAAAAATTGACCTTACTGATTACAAACTCATAAGGATAAAAAAAAACACTATGTTGTACAAAATGATGTTATAACTAGTCATCATTACAACATGTGTGATTACATTAATGGAAGAAAAATACAATGAAGATGTGACATCCACTTCTGGCAAAACCTAATGAATGGTTTCTTACCTTCATTTTGTTTCTCTTGCTTCACTGGTACTTCCTCTTCGTTTGTGAGTACATGTGCAATATTTTTGTCCTTCTTTAAATGAAGATCTAGATTAAGCTTCCAACATTTATCCTTTTCATGTCCACCCTTGTTGCAATAAGTGCAGTGGTTTTCTAACATCCAACCATGTTTTTCCTTCTCTTTCTTTTGTTGTGGACTCGATTCTTTATGCCATATCTCCTTCCTCGTCGACATAAATTTCATGTACAAAGATTGTCTCTTCCAACACTTGGCCACACAATGCTTGGGTGAATGACAAAACGTACATGGATCCACATTCCACAAGTTTTGGATTACATTATTATGCTTTTTATAATCAAAATTAGATTTTGAACAACCATGATGATTATACCTTTCTTGTTGATCTTCTCTTTTCTTTGGAGATGACTTGCATTCACTATCGCCATCATAGAGTGATACATCATCACATTTCGTGAATTGTTACCATAATGACTTGAGATGGTCATTTGAAGCATCACATTCTTCCAATGTTTTGGAGCATTCTCCAATCTCCTCTTCACCATATCCCAATCCTAAATAACAAGGTATTTCCACAACCTCAATGGGATTAATGATACCTTGGCCCTTATTTCCAAGGACGTTTCCTTCATAACCCATCTTGGTTAGCAATTTCAAACCTATACCTCTTGTATGTTTTTCAAATGCACGAAAAGAACTATCTTGATTGGAACAATGTGAAATTGATGAATGACTTCCACTGCATACCTCAGAGATGATTTCTGAATTGGGTGTAGAAGGAAGTTCATTCAATTCTTCTTCTCTTTTGTCATTCTTTGAAGGTTTCCCTTGAACCGATCTCTTTCGTTCCAAGTAATATTCATACAACACTTTCACCATCTGTGCCATGGCAAAGGGAGTATTTCAAAAATCCTTCTCATCTTGAGAAAGTCCCTCTTTAGATTCCATTTCCATATTAATCATGCAAACTAAAAAAACAATTGTCAACTAGATCTGATACCACTTGATCCAAAAAGATATTTTAAAGACTATGGTTTAGTTTTAAAAACATGATCTCATAACCATTTAGGAATTTGATGAAAGAGGAAGAATTAATGAAGAAAGATCGCAGCCATATAAAATATATAGATTTGGAAATAAGCACAAGAATCAACAAACCATAACAACAAAAGTTGTTAACGGAGTTCGACAATCTCGCCTACGTCTCTGGGCCTTTGTCTCTATGGGTGAGGTTTTATTATTTATATTCAAATATTCAAAATTACATCATAAAATTTCCAAATGGATTACAAATTGATATGGTTGTGTTCTTCTAGATCTCAAGAACTCATCACAATTGATGACACTAAAAACAGATGAACGATGCTACCAAAAATGGCTCCCAAAGATGCTCTCCTCAATGGCTTCCCTGCATAAAAATGGCTTTGGCTTTTCAATTCTTCAGCATTTTCCTATTTTGAACCTCCTTCAAGGCTTCCAAGAACCTCTGGTTTATATATTCTTGAAGTTGGCAACAAACTCCCAACTTCTCCCTAAGATCTGTCTTAAAAAAGGGCTCCAAATCCTACAAAAATGGCCAAAACATCCCAATATGAGGATAAAATCAATTAAAATCATAATATAATGTTTAAAACCCCACTTTTCACTAAAATAAGGGCACAACCCCCTTTGTCCGGGCTCCTAATCATATGGCACCCTCCATGTGGCCCTAGTCTGGTGCTAGCACATTGGTCCTTAACCCCCCAAGATCGGGCATTGGTCATGTGGCTTGGCCACATGGCCACCACCCTAGTCACCCACGTGCTTCAATGATTACAGCCCCCTGGTCATAGCCTTTTGTTACGTGCCTTAGTAAGTGGGCTAGCCCGACCGACTGAACGCTAACCCCATATATCTGCGCTAACAGTGGAAAGTACGGGCCTTAAGGAACAGTCACATGGAATATTGTCAGGATAAACACCAACTGGTATTCATGCACGCCAATGTATAAGGTATGATCATATTGGGAACTGTTGTAATTGTTTTCATCGGAGGCTAGGGCTAGGCCCCAACCTTTAAATCTGCCCAAATACAACCATTTCACATTCAAATATAACTTTTGGCCCATAATAATTAAGTACCAATGTGAGTGGGCTGGTAGCCCGACCTTGCCAAAATGCTCCTTCCTGTACCGGAGGTGATGGGTTCAACTCTGTCTCGCTCCATAACTACTTTTCCAATATAACCAACCATTGACGAGGTGCTATGTGACAGCCCATGACTGGGCCATGCGACACCATTACATTCACCCACATATATTCCATGTGTCAAGCATTGATTCAACCACCTATCTACCCAGTCAACCATCTAATGTACCTTCCATGTCACTATATGCTCGTATGGACTATATAGTCAACTGCCATGTTAGCAGTGTACGAACTGTATAGTCAGCAAAAATTTTGCATGTTTGGCCAAACGAGAAAATCATTATATCTTTCTCATATGATGCTTGTTTGAGCCCGTTCAAGTTGCATTGGGTTTGTAACGACAAGGCCTACCCACAAGTCCGTTTTGAGGCAATTCTGAGCACTTTTATTTTTAGTCCTTCCTAGACCCATTTTTGGTTTCGGGATCCATTTTTGGATCATGGAATTCATGAATTTGCAAGATAAACCTTGGGAATATTCTCACCACCGATGCTCCTTCCTTCCCTTTCAATAGAGGAAATAAACCCAAATACAAACCCTCATTTCGACTAATATTTGAGATCCATCCCTCTTATTTTCTACATCATATCCTATTATGTTTGAAGGAAATTTGGGAAACATTTCCAAAACCATTTCGATTGATATTTAAGTTAATCCTGGGGTCGTGGAAAACATCCATATAGGCGTAAATGTTTCCATTGAAGAAATTGAAACTTATACTTCCCTATTCAAATAATTCTGCGACATTTTCTCCTGGTCTTATGAAGAGATGCCAGGAATTGACCCACAAATTTTTGTCCATGAAATTAAAACTTACCCCAGAGCCTGTCTATTTCGACAACAGCTCCTCCGAGTTCATCCAAGGAAATTTGTAAGAATTGAAGAAGAAGTTAAAAAAATATTGAATGTTGGTTTTATTTATCCCATGCCCCTAATTGAATGTGTGCTCAACATCGTACCAGTTAACAAAAAGAATGCCACCATCTAAGTATGCATTGATTATAGGGACCTCAATAAGGCATGTCCTAAAGACAATTTGTCTACCCCTTTCATCGATCGAATTATTAATGATTGTGTTGAATGTGAAGTATTCTCATTTATGGATTGCTTCTTCGACTATAATCAAATCGAAATTACTACGAAGGAATAGCACAAAACCGCCCTTATCTTCCTATGGGGAACTTTTTCATATCGAAAGTTATCATTTGGTATTAAAAATGTTGGACATTCCAGTGGTCCATGTCTTATGCCTTCCATGACATCAAACATATCATCCATCCTTACCTAGGTAAATTTCCTACCCGATCTCCCAAGTAATCCGACCATGTAGACCACCTACGCAAAATTTTTGTATGTTGTCGATATTACAACATTCGCTTAAATCCACACATATGTATTTTGTCATGGAATCTAGACATTTACTTGCATTCATTGTATCCAGGTTTGGGATTAGATTTGATCCCATTAAAGTTGAGGCAATCATCAACTTTCCTCCTCCCACCTCTGTAATCCAACTTCAAAATTTGGAAGGGAAATCCAACATTCTTAGACGTTTCATCACCAATTATGCGGAAATCACCAAAGGTTTCATTTGATTATTGAAAAATGGTGTACCTTTCATTTGGAATGAACATGAGCAATGGTCATTTGATAGTTTAAAGAAGGTTCTCACATCCACACCGTTACTCAAACCCCCAAATTATAATTAATATTTAATTCTATACCTGACAAATTTCAGTACCACCATCAGAATGGTATTAGTCTAGACTGATGATCAAAATAATGAACATGTTATTTTCTATCTCAGTAAGGTCTTAGTTGGTGTCTAACTTCAATATCCCTATGTTGAGAAGTTCGCGCTAGAAGTTGTTTACGCTATCCAACGATTCCGACATTATATTCAACTCTGAACCACCACTGTTATATCCGAAGAAAATACAATGCAATATATTTTTTCATGCCAGATATTGGGGGGTATATACTCTAAATGGATCTCCTACTACAAGAATTTGACATTGAATTATCCACCCCTAAATCTAAAAAATCCTTGATCTTTGTGGAATTAATGATCGATCTTCCCCGAGCCTTTGATGAATATGTGGTAAAAGATTTTTTTTCTGATGAATCTTCTTTTCTCATCAACTCGTCTGATCCTTGGTATGGAGACATATTGATTTATCTCTAGACCCAATGCTTTCAAACCAATCTTTCTAAGGACGATTGTTGTCACATACACCATCAATACTGGAACTATCTCATCGTCGGTGATACCCTATACCATTGTGAAGTAGATATGGTATTATGTTGGTGTGTCATCCATTTTGATGCCTAACAAATCCTCAATGACTACCACTCAGGAGCATGTGATATCCATTTGTCTGGGTTAGCTATTACCCAGAATATATTACGTGCAGGGTATTTTTGGCCCACAATTTTTAAAGATTGCATAAATATGGTACAAAAATGCCACCCCTGTCAAAGATTTTCCAAACAAATGTGCACTCATCCCTCTCCTTTACATCCCATTGTCATATTTGGCCCATTCTCTAAATGGGGAATCAATTTCACTACATGTAAACCTCCTTTTGTCATCGGTCATAATTACATTACTGTGGTCGTTGATTATTTCACAAAGTGTGCAGAAGCCATGCCTACCTTTTCTAAGGACACCAAGACTACCGCATTGTTCGTATTCAATAATATCATCACATGTTTTGGTGTGCCTAAATCCATTGTGATCGACCATGGATCACATTTCTACAATAGCATGATGATGGAATTATCTACTCTACTTCATTTTGACCAAGAACACTCATCTCCCTATTATCCTCAAGAAAATGGTCAAGTTGAGTACATAAATAAGGTACTCAAAACAATGCTCTAGAGAATGATAGGAAAACATAAAACCAATTGGAATTTAATGTTATTCCAAACCTTGTGGGCATATCAGACTTCTGCCAAAACTGCCACTGGCTTCACACCATTTCAACTGGTTTATGGCTTGGAGGAAAATTTTCCCATCAAATGCAAAATTCCTTCCCTCAAGATAGTTGTCGAACTCCTACCTGAGACTTCCATAGAAGAAGAAATCATCCTATATATTTATCCCTCCTCAATGAGTGATGTCACAAAGCCATCATGGCCAATAAGTCTCACCAAAATCGCATCAAACACCAATACGATAAACAAATATGCCCTCGAACATTCTAGGAAGGCGATTTAGTTTTGATCTACGACCAAGAATGCGAAAAGTTAGGTGCAGATAAATTTGAACCCTTATTTCATGGCCCCTATATAATTAAACAAGTCCTTAAAAGAGGAGCCTATGATCTAGCATATTATCAAGGAAATTCATTATTTGAGCCTCGCAACAGGCTCTACTTGAAAAAGTACTATGCATAAGCCTTACACTATCTAGTGCTTCTATACCTTATGTATTATAGTGTGCTATGGTTGATTTTTTTTCCCTTTGTGTGACATTCTTTGTCAATCTACTTATCCTTCTTAATGCTTGAGTTGCAGATGTTGATATTTCGCTCACCCTATTTTGGATATGTGAATGGAGCTAGTTGCACCTCTCGAAATATCACTTCTACTGCCTGGGAAATCATTTCAACCACCAACTATGTAGTAAGCTATGGTGGAATATATCTTGGCCCTGTAATGAACAATGTTGCAAAACACATTCTTTTCATTGAAATTCTGACCTAAGCATCCACTTCGTGCATACGCCACTTGATAGTGCACCTAGATTTTGAACTCGTCATTTCACAACTCAACTCAAATTATTCTATTTGACATCCTATCATTTTTTGGAAATATTTTAGGGTATGACTCTTGGAATGATTAATCCACTTTGACTCTTATGAACATATACCAAGACAATTCAATTCTTTAGTTGACTCACTAGGAAATTTTGTATTGAAATGGCATCTACTTCATTAAAAAACACCACATTCAACATTCATTGTATAAATCATTATACACATCATTCATCACATAAACATAAGCATAAATAACAAAGAAATATGTATATATAAGGTGTGTTCAAAAACATAAAAAACTAGTATAACATAACAAATTTGGTCTATCCACCCATACATCCGCAAACTAGATATGCATCAAAGTCCATCAAACTAAAAAAACACTAATCATTACGAGGGACCCTATAGTCATTATAGAAAATGATAACTCTCATGACCTTCAACAGAAGATGCCAAAATCAATTCCCCACACCCACTACATGCCTCTGCATATGTAGAGGTACGTCATCCATATGTGGCACTGGGATCCCAATAGTGAAACACTCGAGACTCTCTAACAACTTTGCATCGACTCCTCCATCAGGCTGTAATCTGACAACACTGAGTTTCTCTCCTCGCCTATGCAATGAAGAGATGCCTACTGGACACACTAGCGCAAAATATACACATCAAGAAAAATCTATTATGTTACACACAAAAAACATCTATATATAACAAAATCACAAAAAAATATATAATATTCTTAAAAAGAAACCCCCAAAAAGCAATGCGAATTTATCTTTCTTACCAAGCTCATCATTGAACCCTTCCACCTCGAGGAGAACAATATCAGGATTTCCACAATAGTCGACAGCATGATATGTATAATCATCCACCACCATTATCTGCCAGTCGCACCATCAGAAACATTTGGCATCAAACTGAAACTATGACCCCTCCCCCTCGAGACGTGAAATCATATATGTCCATTTCTTCATTGTTGGATCCATGACTATAGCCTATGGCACAAAATCTCATGCTCATTTTGTATCCACCCACTCAAAGAAGAAATATAACAATATGTACCCATAGCAAAATTGTTTATGACATCCCAATGTGCACTTGGTTAATTGATCCTTCATATTCGCTAGAACTCTTACACACCAATTATATAATGTGGGAAATAAACACATCACTACATAATCCACCTTACTGCTTGAACCCAAGTGAGGCATGGTATTTCCTATTTCCTGTGTAATGTTAAACATAATGTTGTGAAAATTAAGGCACATTACCTGACCAATCGATAGCTTATTGTTCCTCTTATGTGTCCTGGGGTGATAATAATGTGTGACATAATCATCTACTCACTTTGTGCCTCCCATTTTTCCACCCATCGATACTATTGTCACCCCATGCCGATACAAACCCATTAGGAAGTACATATCTTCCATTTCTAATTTCAATACTTGATCCCATACAATGAAGTGTTTCCTTTCAGGTTTCCACATATTCACCAAAATATGTAACACAGTTGGTTGGGACTGCATGCTTTGACACAAGAAAAACTTTAACAACCCATAGTTTCGCAAAGCATCAAGAGTGGGAGGATCATCCATAGTAGCATTTCCATTTAACTCATTTTCACATTCTCTCCACTCTAACATTGTTCATACACCTGCCAAAGACACCAAAATATCATGTTAGAACCGAAGCATAAAGGAAAATTCATCAAATATTTTGTAGAAATGGCTAAAATTCCCTCGGTCTCCCTCCTATTTGGCACATAGAGAAACTATCTTGATTAATCACCCTTAGGATATGTCTTTGTCATGATCGGTCACTCTGTCTTACACAACATAGAGCAACCAGATAGTTAATTCGCAATCATTTTCTCTATCCTACACAACACAAAGCAACCAAACAATTTGGCCGCTCTTCCCAAGAGCCCCAAGGGTGACCATGTACTCTTCAAAAATTCGAGGCTTTCCCAAATAAAAAAATTCAATGAAATGAAAAACTTAAAAGTGGGTTTTCTAAGTTGGGATCCAACCTCTTACCCGCTATCTGAAGGATGCAAGACCCATGGCTCCAATATCCGCAATCGCCACTCCAAAAATCATCAAGAAAAGGGCTCTTCCATTTATCACAAGGTTAAATTGTTAAAATGAGGTAAAAACTCTCTTTTTACTCTATATAGAGCTTCATTTTCACCCTTTTCACACTAGTTACAGATCCTTTTCTTAATTTTTTAAAGACATTTATTTTTTGGAACCACATACTAATCTATTTTTGTCAGGAACACTACCAATATAAACTATGGAACCATTGTATGAAGTTTTATTGAGGCTATTTTTAGACTCCTTAAATAAGAAAAGATCGACGAGTATGCTTGTATTTTCACACTCATTCTATGGATTTGAAAAGACATTCACCTGGAATAAATTTACCCCTTTTTCACGCTATATGAACTACTTATGAAAAAGGACCTCATCATGGACAACTCTTTAAGCTCTTTTCAAACTCATTACAAAATGAAAATATTGTTGAGTGATCTTGTTGTCTTTCACACTCGTTAAAGTGAATTAGAATGAATGTATGTTGACTGATAGTTTATCCCTTTCTCGGTCTCACTAGTCTTCTTACGAGAAAGGAACACCCTAACCCTCTTAGTTAAGAGGGTTCTCCTATGTATCGTTTTATACTTTTTCGGACCCTGGAGACTAATTTTATGAAAAAGTTCCGTATAGAATTTTCTTTATGACCTTTTTAGACTCTCTAAACATGAAAAGGCCATCAATTTTACCTTCTTTGGACTCATTAAACTTTACATTGAAGGACCCACACATGGGATCGAACCCATTCTTCCTCAGGTTCATTAATAATATGTCAAGGGAGTCATTGCCAAATGAGCTATATAAAACATCTGTTATCCTCCTCCAACTCGTAAAACTAGAAAGCAGTACTCACCAATCATGATGAGGAAATTTTAGAGGGTGTTTTTGTCTTCTTATCTTCATTATTTGGCATCTTTCACTACTTTGACTAAACCTTGTACAAGGCACTTGTTTTATCATCACATACAATAGTTGGGTCGTCCATTCTCTCTAATTGACAACCATTCCCATCATTGTGTCATGTTCCATTAATAGGTCCATGATTAATTATTATGGTATTCATCCGAGTTAATGTTGTCGAGTCAATGCATTTTTCGTGCATACTTGTTCAAGGGAAGTTTCCGTGTGTCAGCCACCTGTCGTCCATTTTTTCCTCTTTTTCCCGGCCATCCATGTGTTAGTTGTTCTCCATTATTATGAACTTCAAAACATTTATACTTACATGTTTCATGTCAATTGATGGGGGATACATCAATGCCTTCCTTTGATGGATTTCACCATGTTGACTACTACTAATTATCTAGGATTGAAATCTAGAAACCCATCAGTACCTTTGGACTTGTCAACATCAGTGACAGGTCTCTTTTCATTTCAACAATGGGCTCACATTATTGGCTCTTCTCGAATCTATCTATGAGTGTTTGAAGTGAGCTCCTTTATTCACACTTTCTAGATTGTACTCAATATCTTGGGTTCCATCATTATCATTGGTTGATTCCCTCACGTCTGTTAACATTATCCATTAATGACCAATAATCATACATTTTCTACCATGCTCGACTTCAACTCATTTATTCTCATGTTGTAGATTCATACCCTCTAGATGTAGGAAAAATACCTTGGGAAATATCACTCTCCTATTCGATGATATTCTTTCCCAAGTTGCGCTAGAGAATATTCATGAGCACTTCCCAGACTGCTTAGTTCTTCTATCATGTCACTGATTTGTATGATGTGACATAGATCCACATTTGTACTTGGTCATGGCTATGATTTCACTTTCATATTGCATGGATCCACCATGTATTTTATCATGGTCATGCCCTAGTCAATCCCATCATGCATGGATCCACCATGTAATTATGGTGGCTATTCTCTTGTCTCTCTTACCGAGCATGGGTATGCCCACCTTGGGAAATCTTTTTTCCATGGAAATGATGATGCTCTCTTCCAAGTTTCCTTTTCCCAAAGATCTGCGACTTTTATTGGTAAATTATTTATACCATCAGACACCTCTTATGACCTCACACTTTAGGGGGCATCTGTTATAGAGTTATTAACCTCCTAACCATTGATCAATCATCTCCTATAGGTCTCTTATCCAATTCAAAAACTTTCACCACTTCTTCCCTGAGTTTCCATCCTAATTCCCACTTGGTCATTCTTTTTCTTCACTAACGGTTCAGCCAAAAGGGTTGGTCGCTCTTCCTGTCCTTCCAGGGAGAGACCCACCACTTTGTTTGTGTGTTTAGGGAGTGACCAAGACTAGAAACTCCCATTTTTGGATTTGGTTGCAATGGATGAGATCTCCCCACAGATTTCTCAATGTTTAGCCTCGATAAGCCTTCCATTATGACCTCCATGCTTTTATCTTAATAACCATATGGACTTATCCCTAAATCCCTATAAAAACCCAATCATTCTCATGGGAAGTAAAAGGAAAGATCTAGTAAACTTATGCTGCTACTTTGGCTACGAGATTTGGGGAAGGAACCTGGAAACAGACTATTGCATCATATTCTCCATTTGTAAGTTGTAATGTTGTTTCATTAATTAATAGAAGGTGTGCCATATGTTTCCCTCTATTCAATTGTCTATTTGGTTGCACATATCCATTTGGATAAACTTAATAGAGTTGCGTTTTATAATCTATTAGTATATATTTCATTGATTTGTATGCATATACTTGTATCTTGGAAAGGATATTGTTTTATTGTGTTCAAAACATTGTCTCTCGGAATAGGAACAATATTCACACAAGAAACCAACCATGAGCGTGTAGGGAAAACCTTCTAAAATCAGTTATGCTTCCTCATTATAAAGACTCCAAGTTTCCTTTTTCATATAGATCAAATATTGTATTTTACATAAATTACACCTCTATGTGTGTCTTAGTTATAGGAAGAACCTAAGGGAGGTAATCTCCTACAAGGCTCAAAATTCCTACAACAGATACCCTTTCAGAAAATCGTGAACATATTTTGTTCTGTGATGAATCCCCTATTGAAGAAATATTGTCATCTTTAGAATATGAAGATTTAAATTCTCTTTATACATATCTGTTTGACATTGATCACTCACATGAGAACCCATACTTTTATCATGCATCACACTCTTCACATTGCAATTTTAATGATGAAACATTGGACAACGAACTAGAACAAGAAGAGTTCCCAACCCTGATCAACCAATCATTCATTCCTACTAGAAGTTCATCTATGACACATAATCCTTCATAAGTTGGACTCCTAGAACATAAAAAATCCCAATTTGATTTCGATGACCTTGTTTTTAATGATTACATTTATGTTCCATAATTGAATGTGGGTACCAACTTATCATTCACTGATCCTTTACAATATGAAATGTCTGAACTGAATGCAGTGATGTTAATCATAGGAAACACAAAGTGTGAAGAGAATAATAATTTCTCAGATCTCCATGAAGAAATAAAAACAATCAAATAGTCCATCACTATGCAAAACACAAGGAACATGGAGTTAAACCAAGAAATCCATCATCTCAATATTCTATAGAATTACCTATTAATCCTCATGGGCAGATGCATCACTCACCCTTTGATTTTATTATACTTCTCCAAAACTCTTCACGTGATTTCATTGATGTCATAGGAGAATATGTGGAGTCACATTTCTCTCAATGTTTATATCAAATAATAAGATCTAATTTTTCCCCTTAGCATGCATAGTATGTGAAATTTAAACCTAGGGTTATCTGCATTGATAATGACACACTCCAATTTCAATCAATGATCATGTCAAGTACTCATTGTCTTACTTATACCCTTGGGATTAATAATGTCACCCACTCTGAGACACTCTCACAAAGTAAATTAAACTTAAGCTTCATTTATGAGTCTCTTTAGGTGCGTCACTCATCTTCCAATTCCTTCCAATAGCCCTATGATGATCATTGTAAATTTTATGACATAATTGAATCTTGGTTGAAGGAATCCTACACATCTGTATTTTACATGAACAATAAAACTATCAAACATGACCTGATGAGTGAAAAATTGCTTGAATCAATTCTTCCAATATTTTATCCCTCACTCCTTCATTTTCTGCAATTAAAATTCAATGAACATACGATCATAGGTTTGGAGTTGCTTGATTGGATCCACTGGCACTACTCTTACACCTAACTTTATTTCATATAGTGTATGGTAGGTTAGGAATAGGATTGTAATATTTCTTTCTTATTTTCTACCTGCATATCTTGGATCTATAGTATTCGATATATAAAATAGTATGCATAACATAAATATTTTAGCTAGAAATGGCAGAACATCAATGATATAACCAAAGCAATACTAGAATAATACCAGAATAACACCGGAAAGAGCACCTTGATTATTGATAGAAATGTTCACTTTCCTCTTCAAGGGGGGAGCCTCAAGAAGAACAAAGATCTATTACAATAATCTCCAAGAAAACATTTCTCATACCCTCTACTCCTATTTATACTAAATCTATCTATCCAGAAGAACAATCTAGAAGAAGATCCTTCTAGAAGTCGAAGCTTTTATTAGGTCTTCTTACATTTGACTTATTCTTCCTTATTTATGTGCATTATTAATATTGTCCTTTATTACATGGAATTATATTATTCTAACTACGTGAGTGGTTAGGGAGGTTAGGTCCCTAACATGCTCTCCCCCTTGAAGAACAACCTTGTCCTCAAGGCTTAAAATGAGGAAATTATTGTAGAATGGCGGTTGGCTCCGAGGTGGCATATTATGGAGTTGTATATTTCCATTGGAATAACACTTCCTTGATGGTGTGGAGGTGGAGATGACACTCGCACTGGGCCAAGACGATTTGTGGCTGCAACCAGCTGGAACCTTATTCATCCATCTCAGGGAGACTAGTTTGAGTTTGGCACTCAGTTCTTATCACCTTCTTTAAGCAGGAAACATGAAAAATAGGATGGAGCTTTTCCATGTGATGGGAACTGATGACCTTAGGGGATCCTAATGTGATTCCTTGGAACTTATATTATTGTCCCTCCCATTGGAATTGCATGGTTAAGTCCTTAAAATCCACGAGAATGGGGCCTAGAGTGTGTAACCATTCAACACTAAGAACAATGTAAAAACCACCTATGTCTATAGAAAACATATGGGATTTCATGTGATATTGACCAATTTGGAGTCACACATTTTCACATCATCCTCGACATTTCATAGAACTTCCATTAGCAATCATGATTTGAAAATTATTGATGGCACTGATGTAACAATTGGATTCTTTGAAAAAGCAACAATGAATAAAATTATGTCCAAAAGGATGATGACTTTCCTATTTCTATGTAACCAATTAATTTGAGAGTCTCAGGAGCAGAAAATATAGTGAGGGCATTAAGTGAAATCATTGGGTCAACGTTTGGTGGATCAGAGGGTGGGATCAGATCATATGGTGGTGGAAGTTCCTCCACAGGAGGAACACCAACATCTTCTTCAAAAATATCCTTCGTCACAACCAAAAAAAAAAATTGTTCCCTACACTTGTTCCTAGGAATATATTTGTCATCACAATTATAACAGCGTCCCTTGAGTTGACATTCAACCATTTCAGCCCTGGTTAATTTTTGGATTTTGACAAGAATTGCAGGAGGGGAATAATTGGTGGGTTTAGGATGAGGAGGAAAGGAGGGTTTGTGGATCTAGGAGGATACAATCTGTTGTGCCTCCTTGGCTCATCTAGTAGCTTCCAACCAAGTCTAGGGTCATGCCATGAGAACATTGATCCAGATTATTTTCGGCACGAAATGAGAGTGGAGATATAATAAAGAAATGCATAGAGATATTGTGGATATCCAATAATATAGCATAAATGTATCAGATATGAAACCATAAACACATAGATACAATAATACACAATTTCTATTAACGAAAGAAATGTAAAGGGACTGTAAAAATACAGAGTAAAAGACTCGCTAGAATGGCGGTAGCTTATCTCTGAGAAGAGATTTGAAGGATAATCACATTCACAAGAAGATGATCATTACAATGAGGTTCCAAAGGAGTTTTTAGCATAGTTAAAATCCAAAACCCTAACCCCGGAAGATGAAAATCCAAAAGTTTTGCAGGCCCCGATGGGGGTAGTTGATATGTTAACTTCCCGGGGGCGTAACTTTTTCATATGATCTCTGTTTAGGTCGCTTGATACATCGTTGGAAAGGTATAACCGAGAAGAACGATTTTATAATGATCCAATAAAGTGCCATCGATACTCTCTTAGACCTTCAATCCCCAAAAAATGTCATTTAGGGCCTCAAAATGGCCCTGGAAGTTTGGAACCCGAAACACTGCCAAAAAACTACCAAGATGGAAAATTTGATTTCAAGCCCATAGAATAGGTGGGTGGACAACGATATCCACCTAGATCAATCCTCTCTCTTTAGGAATAAATGGTCTCCATTGCGTTGAGTTCCCATGGGAGGGGAGGAAGCATTTTCTTAATCTGAATCTTGGTGAGATGCTTACATTGCTGGAGATGATGCACTGCTTGGTTTGTGGAAGGCTGTCATGAACCTATTGTTAGTGGGGTTGAATCTGTTCAACCGGTTGGGATACATGAGATGAATTTGTGCAGAAGGAATCTTTTCGTTTTGCTACAATCTTGTTGACCTGCTTCTATTGGATAGAAGGTTCTTGGGTCGAGGCTATAGTGGTTGCAGTATCCTTTTGTTCCTCTTTTGAACAGATTGTGAAGAAGATGAATTTTGTAGTATGAGATACTACCTAGAGACACTATTTAGGTGGGACAATGGTTGGAACTACCTTTGGTATTCTGTAGAGATGAACCTTAGAGTAACAATGACACTACGTCATCAAGACTCATAAATAGCATGGCACTTCCACATATATAGCTGGCCCAACAAAACATCGTAGACATCTAGTGGGGAAACATCACATAATACCTCATCCTTGAAAGGATGTATGTCATATGACAATTAACACTGTTGGCTAACATGAATCTCTCATCCCTGGTGAAGCCACCCCATGTTGTATGGTTGAGGGTGTGGTGTTGTCGACAATCCCAACTATTTGACGACCTTTGTTGAGATGAGGTTCTTCTGGCTTCTACTATAAAAAATAAATGGACTGGGGTCCCCTTCACCCACATATGTGAATGAAAAAGGCGCTCCCCCTCTTCTGGATTTGTTTATTCTTCTGGTTGGATTGTTGTGGTCGCGACAATAGCAGTGGGGTCTGCGTCGATGATCTGTCTTTTACCAGTATTTTTAGAATCAAATTCTGAATCAAGGTTCAGCTTCTTGTCTTTGATATCGGCCACCAATTACTGTTTTGAGCGACATTCATCAATGTTGTTCCAGGGGAGTTTTTGGAAATCACACCATTTTCCGGTGTCCTTCTTCGTCTTCCCGTGACCCTTCTTTTCCTGTGGCTTAGACTGGTTTTCAGGAAGCTATTTGTTAGGGATGTATTTCTCATACTTTAGTTGTTGTAGATTTGCAGATCCAAAATCTCATTTGTTATGGTGCTTAAATTTATGTTCGATTTTAACAACATATCGATACGCATCACCGAGTGATGAGATATATAGAAAATCCATTTCAGTTTGGATGTATCTGTGTAGAGCCCCACGATATTTGAGAACCAAATGTAACTCGGAGTCTTTGATACCCAGCTTGGTGTGCAAGGTATGGAAGGTATTGGTGAACTCTGGAACTACTTGGCCCCTCTCTTTCCATGGTGTGGTCCATCTCATGTACTGGTCCTCATAGTTTCCAACAGGGTAATATTGTTCCTTCACCGCATCCACAAAAAAATCCCAAGTGGGCTCGACCCCATATATTCCAAACTCCTCTGTGGAAATTTTCTCCTAGTAAGTTTCCCGCTAATATTTGACATGAGGGAGAGATTTAAGGAGGGTGAAGGTGATCTTTTCTCTGTCAGAAAAATTGTGAACAGATAAATAACCTTCTAGCAGATTTAACCATTTGTCTCGGGCTTCTACATATATTTGTCCTTCAAATACATGAATATCAAAATTAACATGTATCTTGAAAGGTTAGGTGCCTCCAAAGTGGTCACTTGATGAATATGAGGCTACTTCTATCGGCAGACGTTGAAGGATGTGGGAAAAATTCTCCATCATTTTGTTTCTTTGTAACGTGAGAGCTTTCTCAAGCAACAGATTAATAGAATATTATGCTCCATCATTTTTATTTTCTTCCACCATGGAGGGTTTATTGGGCATGCAAGAGAGATTGTCCTCAAGAAAGACAAGCTTGAGACCCAACTTGCTATACTCACACCTTGTTGGGGACATGCACTAAAAAAAACGATCAGAGCAACCTTCTTTGATACCACTGATCCAGATTATTTTCGGCAAGAAATGAGAGCGGAGATATAATAAATAAATGCACAGAGATATTGCAGATATCCAATAATATAACATAAATGAATCAAATATTCAACCGTAAACACAAAGATACAATAATACATGATTTCTATTAACAAAAGAAATATACAAAGACTATAAAAATACAGAGTAAAAGACTTGCTTGCATGGTGGCAGATTATCTCTGAGAATAGATGTGACAACTACTCACATTCGAAAGAAGATGATCATTACAATGAGGCTCCAAAGGCCTTTTTAACATAATTAAAATCCAAAACCCTAACCCCGGAAGATGAAAATCCAAAAGGTTTGCAGGCCCTAATGGTGGTAGTTGATACGTCAACTTCCCTGGGGCATAACTTTTCCATCGATTTCCGTTTGGGGTGATCGATACACCGTTGGAAAGGTCTAACTGAGAAGAACGATTTTTGACTAGTACAAAATAGTGCCTTTAGTAGTCACCTCGACCCTAGATCCCCAAAAAGTGTCATTTAGGGCCTCAAAATGACCCAAAAAGTTTGGAACCCGAAAAAATGTCGAAAAACTGCCAAGATGGAAAATTGTTTTTCGAGGCCGTGGAATAGGTGGGTGGCCACCGATATCCACCTGGATAAAACATGGACATGAATTTCATCTTTGAGGCGACTGATAAAGAATTCCCTAAAGAAAGCATATGACATGCCCCTTGTTCTGAATGGCAAGTGCTCAAATGCGGAAATAAAGTCTTCCATTTTCCTAGACTTCTTTAACTTAGTCCAACGACCTAAATGGTGGGTGTCAGAGTCAAAGAGTTCATAAATTTCTGCCACAAAATGTGTCAAAGAAACATACCCTTGGCATGCATTTTTTTACCATTTCCACCATTTCCATCATTCCATATCCATATGTAGGACACCGTAATAAAAATCAGATAAATCATCAATAATTCCATGCAGAGAGAAATAATGTTCCATTTGGGTGACCCAGCCTATGGGATACGATCCATCAAAATTTTTCCCCTCAATTATGGGAGGTTGTAGGTATCGATAAAAGTGGGTAGTATGAGGACCTTGGTAATGGGAAGAGCCATGGTCATCTTGATAACATGGTTGTTCATAAGAGGAAGGGTTCTGGGAATGACCCATGAAGTGTTCAAATGTGGCTTTGAGGTATTTGAGGTATTTGATGTGGACACATTGGTCCTGGAGGGTCTGAATAACTGAATTGATTGAGGTAAGGTTTTGATTGATATTCTTGATTTCTTCCTTGTTCTGGTGGTTGTCAACAATCAAGGTACTGATTTTTTGGGCTCGGGTGGTGGCCATTTGGAAAAATGGGTAGGAAAATGGTATAGGGGAAACACAAGGGGTATGGAGGGGTGGGTGGGAACATTGAGAAGAAGGGTGTTAAATGATAGGTACCACTGTGAACATGGTGAAAATGGGGATCTAATGGGATAGGGGCCAAATAAGGGTGTCAGAGAAGGGTTGGGCCCACAAAACAAACTATGTTAAAAATGATAGGTATCACTGGAATCAGGGTGAAGAGAGGAACCCAGTGGGATAGGTCCCAAATAAGTGTTTTGATGAGACCACTATACTTTTTTTTTACTCCTACAGATTTATACTCCATATTGAATAATATTGTAGTGATGAAATGCCAAAATGCTTAACAGGAAGAAATATGTAGTAATTTCATAACCATATTGAAAAAGGTACAATTGCGCGGAAATAGATCTTGTCTATTATGATTTTGTTTCCATCCCAAGGGGTAGGTTATTTAGGGTTTCTATAGACAAGGGTTTTCCCTGTGCTATATCTCTCTGATATACATGCGGGGTCCAACAATAGTACTTGACCCAATATCTTAGGGCACCAACTAAGGAGGCTAGACTGTTCCCTTAACTGTACTACCCGACTACCTAGGTACTAAAGAGTATCTTCCCAAGTGTTGTTATCAATGGCACTATAGCAGTCAGGTAGCCAATCTATTTATCTATGGAGGGATTCAAGATATCTAGGCTGATCTATATACATGTGTTGTCTAATGTGCTACTATTTGAAGGGGTACCAATAGGGGTTACAAGGGTGGCCAATATATGTGCGCTTAAAAACCACTTGTAGTTTTTTCATGTATGCTTCCCCGACCATGGATATATGCGCTGAACGACAAATATTTGTAGCTTTAAGATGTCAGAATACGTCTCTACCCTGAATAAAATTAACCCACAATATTATTCTGAGGAAAGTGCCCTGACACCACTTGTAGTATTCCAGATATAAAATATTATGCAGAACAAAAATATTTTAGCTATAAATGGAAAAGCATAAATGATATAACTAGAACAATACCAAAATAATACCAGAATAACACGAGAAAGAGAACCTTGATTAATAATAACAATGTCCACTTGCCTCTTTCAGGGGGAAACCTCTAGTAGAGAATATCTCTATTACAATAATCTCCATGACAACATTTTTCATACCCTCTACTCCTATTTATACAAAATCTATCTATCCAAAAGAACAATCTAGAGGAATATCCTTCTAGAAGTGGAAGCTTCTATTAGGTCTTCTTAAATTTGACTTATTCTTCATTATTGCTATACTTTATTAATATTGACCTTTATTACATGGAAGTATATTATTCTACCTACGTGAGGGGTGTTAGAAAT
>JASDQU010587984.1:18980-36811 GCA_032191745.1 Picea mariana | reverse complement strand
CTTGCTGCACTCGTTGGTCAGTATCCTAAACATTTATGGTGACTAAGCTCTCCATGCCTAATTAGAATGTAGGTCATTGATCACCTATCGTACCTGACCTAGTCCATATTAACTCATAATAAAGTTTGTGGTGTCACCAGTAGCTTCAATCACGCTCATCGTACCAACTTGTTTAGTTTATGTTTCTTCATTTTATAACTGAAATTGGATTATGAAATAACTTTCTAACATCATATGGGTTAACCACAACACCTGTTGGTATTGCACTGGCTCTAAAACACACTTTTGAATAAGTTTGGTCCTCCAAGCTCCTAAATATTACTAAGCACCTTGAACGTCAATTGGTTGTTTTTATGGATTTATAACTTTGCACTAATGATGCATTACCTAAGTTTCTGTGGATGCGCTAAAATCCTATATAACATAGATAGTACAACAACTGATGGAATGTAATTTTGGCAAAGTATAATTGAAAGTGGGTCCCAAACTTTCATTAAAAAACTCCTTGAACGCAAATTTATGGCATCTGTCCATGTTAATTTTGTATCCCCAAAATAGGCTATTTGTATGATTTCTACTATTTCTATTCCAACGCAAGTCACAGAATCGAAATCTGACACCAGAAAGTGTTGGAACGGATCACCTAAGGATTCTTGTATGAATCAGTCACATCGATTGTTACACAAGTGAGATGTTTATATGGTAAGGTTAGATGGATCACCAAGAGTGCATCTCTGCATTCTTTACAACCAAAAATATGGTACTCCAATCGGGCTTGGTATGAGAAAGTTATGAATATTTAAAATTTTCTCAAGTGTGTGAACAAGAGGTTTGCAAATTGGTTAATTAATAAAGCTTGATATTGTAAATCTAGTTGATTTCAATGCTGGTTTAAAACTATTTTCATCATTTTAAATGTAATTTCAAATTAAATTGAATTGATTTGAAATTAGATTTTATCAACGAAGAAAAATAATTTTAAATAAAACAATTCTTATTACATCGATAAACGTTCCCCTATTGGAATCGGTGGATTAATCAACCTTTTAATCATAAATTTTAATCTTAGGGTTAGCAATTGAAGATGCAAGCATATTCTTCGTCCTCCTCTCTAATCAATGAATGAGATTTTGATAAATTAAATTTTGCTCATTTATAAAGACTTACGATTATGTGATTACTTTTTTACATTTATTAAATAAAATTAAAAAATTACTTCCTCACCACGGGATTGCCACATTAAGTGATTAAAAATTTATTATACTTAAATAAATGTTAGAATGATAAGTGTGAGGATATGAAAAATTGGTGTAGGTTGTCGTATATTGCTTCCTCTACCCATGGTATGTTGCTTCCTCTACCCATGATTCCACACGCGTTAGGTTTGTTTTGTTGTGTAATGCACAAAATTTAGGTCGGACTAGGTAAATGGAACGACAAGAAGCCCGAGGAAGCATATGAAGTGCGCAACAATACACAGAGCCATGAAAATAGGTTACTGGAAGGATGTCGGAATAGGGCGTAAGGGCTTAAAATCCAAGGCTCAGATGGGTTCCCAATCAGAACGATGAAAAGTCTTGTATTTTACACGGGCAGTGCCAGTTCTCCAAGAGATTTGAGTATGGATGAAAATCTATTCATCCATAAGGTACTAGAACTTCTCTTCTGTTCAAGATTCTTGAATAGTTTTTATAGCATAAAGTATATGAATAAATAACAAATAATCAACTGTATATAGATACTAAGTCTTCTTGAATAGTTTTTATAGCATAAAGTATATGAATAAATAACAAATAATAAACTGTATATAGATAGTAAGTGTGTATAAATATTCCAGTAATTTCTAAGATAATTTGTATAACTATAAAGTTTTTGTACTAGGAAATAATGAAGGTTTTGGGTGAAAAATGTGGAAGGTAATATTGTGGATGTGCCAAATAACTCACTGGTACGCTAAATTCAAGTGGGTTTTAGCACACTGTAGAGATACAACATGCCCCGCCATCAACATTAATTTTCGTTGTGGAAACTTCCAGCAAAGGCGACCCAATCCACCCACTTTCAGAGTATTAGGTTATGACTACTGTGTTGTGTACGGTGGTGGCCTCTGTCTGCGATGCAAAGGGCGTTTTTTACATATGCCCACGCCAAGTTCCCCATGATGCTCAAGTATTTAGACATACTGTGCAAATAGCTCGCATGCATTTATATGTTCATTTTGCGATGTTATCGACAGACAAGAACTTCAGATATTTTTTTTCAAATTTCTAGAGTTGGTCTTGGTGTAGTAGGATTGATGTTATGCTTCAACGAATTTTTTTAATAAACCAAACTATATTTTCAACCAAAACAAATAAAATCATCTAATTCATATCATTAATTCCTCTTTATACAGAATATGTTTGTATTAGCTATATTATAATGAGAATCCAGTATTACCACAAGTTCTTTAAACACGTGAAAAAAAAAAATTGCTTCAAAATTTTGATATTTCATGAATATTTTTCCCCTGTCAAATTCTCTGTTAACCTATAACATATGTAAACTGTTTGAATATTCTAGACTGCTTTTGCTATTTTGAAGGGATCGGCCCAATCGTTCAAATTCCCCAATTATATTTATTAGGGTTTCAGTTATTTCGATTAGGGTATATATTATATTACGGTTATTTCGATTAAGATATATATTCTATTAGAAATATAATATATAATTATAATATTGTTAAGATTTTTCTTATGGTCAATTTCATTATTAAGACGATGGTATATTGTTTGCTTTAAAATATTTAGATATTTAATTAAGCATATTTCACAGGCATAACTATAACCATTCATACCAACCCCGCCTTATCTTGAATGTTGTCTTACAAGTGTCATCTTATTTCACTATAACTTGGGTATAACCTAATTTCAAGTTTCACTTTGCGAAGATCTTAGTTTGTTGCAGCCAACTATTTTTAAAATAATCTTTTTAAATTTATTATCGTTTTGTCAAAATTATTAAAAATCATTATAAAAATTAAAAAAAAACTTTAGAAATAAATAATACAACCTATAAAAATCATTATAGAAATTACAAAAAAACTTTTTGAAATCAATAATAAAATCATTTAAGCAAATATGTAGTGATCACTACTCTCCCACCTACTCTAGCTAAACGGAAGCAAGAGAAATGCAATATGATCATGGTGTAATAAGACTTTGTGGCAACAAGAAAAATGCATGTATAACAATGAGTCTTTGAAGGCAAGCTAAGTTGGAGAAGAAGAAATGTAGTTATGATAATGTTGGTTTTGGGACCTATTAAAATTTGTGCAATCTCTTTTATTAATAATTTGTATGTTACTCACAATTATTATTGAAGCAAGAGAAATGCAATATGACCATGGAGTAATCAGACTTTTTTGCAACAAGAAAAATGCATGTATAACAATGAGTCTTTGAAGGCAAGCTAAGTTGGAGAAGAAGAAATGTAGTTATGATAATGCTGGTTTTGGGATCTATGGAAATCTGTGCAATCTCTCTTATTAATAATTTGTATGTCACTTACAATTATTATTGGTGAAAATGCATATTAAATCAGAATGCGTTTAAATGAGTTATTGGTGAAGATGCATATTAAATCAGAATGAGTTTGAGGAGTTTTTTTTTTTTAATTCTTTAATAATATGAAGTTTAGATTATTATTATATTTTTTCAATTAATCGTTTTCTTTGAATTGATATTTTTTATTCAATTTTTTTAATATATTTGACTTTATATAATAAATTATAATTTTTTATTAGAGTTATTAAAATTAGGGTATATATTATATTAAAAATACAATATATAATTATAATATTGTTAAGATTTTTGTTATGATAGTCAATTCTGTTATTAACACGATGCTATATGTTTTGTTTAGAATATACATAGATTTAATTAAGCATATTTGAGAGGGAGTGGATTATTTTTAAAATAATGGTTTTAAATTTATTATTTTTTTTTGTTAAAATTTATAAAATTCATTAAAAACAATCTTTGAAAATAAATAATAAAAATTATAAAAATCATTATAAAAATTACAGAAAACCTTTGGAAATCAATAATAAAATCATTAAAAAAAACCCATGAGAAATGAATAATAAAAACATTCAAACAAATATATTGATAAGGACTCTCCCCCTACTCTAAGGGTATGAGGATGGAGCAATAATACATTGAAGGCAAGCTAGGCGAGAACAAGAGAAATGTAGAATGACTATGCAGTAATAAGACTTTGAAGGCAAGCTAAGCAACAATAAGTAAAATGCACTTATAATAAGGATACTTTGAAGACAAGCTAAGAAATAATGTAGTTATGATAATGCTCACTTTTAGACATATGGAAATCTATGATTGAAATATCCCTTATTAATAATTTAGTACATCACTTACAAATATTATTGGTCAAGATGCATATTAAGTAAGAATGAGTTTGAGGATTTTTTTTTTTTAATTTTATAATAATATGAAATTTTGATTATGTCACTCATAATTATTATTATGAAAATACATACAATGAGTTTGAGGATTTTTATTTTTTATTTTTATAATAATGTGAAATTTTGATTAGTGTGATCTTTTTCAATTGATTGTTTTTTTTGCATTCATATATTTTATTAATTATTTTTTAATATGTTGGATTTTATATAATAAATTATAATTTATTATTTTATTTTTTTTAAATAATTGTTTTACCAAAATTAATAAATATTATGTTATCAATAAATTTTTTATTATATTACCTATAATTATATTATATAGTGATTTAATTTATGTGTATTTAATCAAGGTTTATATTATCTCTATATATTAAAGGGAAAATAAATGCAATTATAACATAGAAATGAAGTTATAACAATGAGACTTTGAGAAATGTAGTTATGATAATGTTGGCTTTTGGGACTTATTGAAATCTATTGTTACAAAATTTATTATCAATAATTTAATATGTCACTCACAATTATTATTGGTGAAAATGCATATTAAATAAAAATGAGTTTGAGAAGTTTTTCTTTGAAATTTTATAATAATTTAAAATTTAGATTAATATGATATTTTCCAATTAATTATTTTTAGATTAATGTGATATTTCTTCCATTAATTATTTTATTTCAATCTATATTTTTTAATCATTATTTTTTAAAATATTTAACTTTATATAATAAAATAAAATTTTAAATGAATTTTTATAATGAAATACTATTTTTTTCATCAAAATCAATTCATATTGTATTATCAATAAAATTTATTTTATATTATATTATACTATATATAATTATATTATATAGATATTTAATTTATATTATATTTTATGAGGGTTTATATTATTTCTATATATTAAAAATCTAAATCAAACCTTGATTTATATCATGGTGTTTCTATGTGATGCAATTATTTTCATGTCACAATATCAAAAACATTTTCAAACTTCAGAATGTGTCAAACAAAGTAACTTTGCAATCTACCAAACATAGTAACGTCACAATGTGATGAACATATACGGACGTCACATTGTGATGAACATATACAGATGTTGCATTTCGACGAACATAGCCATGTCATCGTAATATGACAAACATAACCCTCTAATCACAAACATAGTAATGTCACAATGTGACAAACATATATAGATGTCACAATGTGATGGACATATCTCTTTAGTGACAATGTGATGGACATAGCCCTTTAGTCACAATGTGATGAACATAAATGGATGTCGTAATGTGATGAAAATAGTAATTTTGGAATGTGACAAACATATACGAATGTCATAATGTGATGATTATAACCTTGTCATCACAACGTGATGAACATATCCATGTCATCGCAATGTGATGAACATAACCCTAAAATCGCAAACATAGTAATTTAATAATGTGACAAACATATATAAACGTTGCAATGTGATGGACATATCCCTTTCATCGCACTGTGATGAAAAAAAGGATGTCGTGATGTGACGAACATAGTAACTTCAAAAATGTGATGAAAATGTCTTGACGTTGCAATGTGATGAACATAGCCTTGTTGTCATAATTTCATGAACATATACCTTTCATTGCAATGTGACAAACATATATAGTTCATTACAAACATAGTAATGTCACAATGTGACAAACATATACACACATCACAATGTAATGAACGTAGCCCTGTCATCGCAATGGGACGAACATCAATGGATATCAAAATATGTCTAATGTAGTAACGTTGAAATGTGATGAACATATACACATGTTGCAATGTGATTAACCTAACCTTGTTGTTTCAATATGATGAATATAGTCCTCTCCTGGTAATGTGTTGAACATATCCATGTCATCGCAAACATAGTAATCTCACAATGTGAGAAACATATCCAGACGTCACAATGTGATGAACATAACTCTTTCATCACAGTGTGACAAACAAAAATGGATGTCGTAATGTGGCAAACATCATAACATCAAAATGTGACAAACATATGTGGGCACCACAATGTGAAGAACATAGCCTTGTCGTTGCAATCTAATGAACCTAGCCTTGTCATTGTGCGATGTGCCAAACATTTTCAAACGTCACAATGTGACGAATATAACGCCTTGTCACAATGCAATGTGCATAACTCGTTTTCACAATGTGACAAACATAACATTACATTGCAATTAAATGAACATTTTCTAACGTCGTAATGTGATGAACATAACCCACTTTGATATGGGATGTTCATGCCCATACCTCATTATGCTACAAAACTCTTTCCTTTGTGATAATGCGGCGAGCTTTCTGATGCCGCAATGATATGCACATAGACTCGTCATCACTATATGACGAACCATAGCACCACAGTGCGATATATGTGCATATTCTCACATCACAATGTGACAAACATTTCCAAACGTCGCAATGTGACGAACATAACCCCTTGTTGCTATGTGATGCATAAAACCTAATGTCGTAATCTCACATGCATAGCCCGACATTAGAATGATAGACATAGCCCAATGTTACATTCATACAATAAGTTATACATTAAATTTTTAATACTTTAATTTATAAATTACATTAATTTTTCAATTATTTAATACATTTAATACTTGTATTTATTATTTTATACATTAATTTATATATCATTGATGCATTATTTAATTAATACATTAATTATTTAGTACATTAATGTATTATTCTATCAATGTATTAATACATTATTAATATTTTTTTAATTAACCTCTTACATTAATACATCACATTATACATTAATGTATTAATACTTTAATTTATACATTACGTTAAGGTATTAATTAATCAATACATTAATACTTTAATAAATTAATTTATTTACAAATTAATACATTAATATATTATTTCATTTATGTAGTATCACATTAATGTATTCTTTCATTACTAATGTATTACTTTATAATAATTAATGTGAAGAAAATAGTAACGTCAGAATGTGATGAAAATATCTTGACATTGCAATGTGATGAACATAGTCTTGTTGTCATAATTTGATGAACATATCCCTTTCATTGCAATGTGATGAACATATACATGTCATTGCAAACATAGTAATGTAGCAATGTGACAAACATATACACACATCACAATGTAATGAACATAGCCCTGTTGTCGCAATGGGACGAACATAAATGGATATCAAAATGTGTCTAATGTAGTAACGTTGAAATGTGATTAACATATACACAGGTTGCAATGTGATGAACCTAACCTTGTTGTTGCAATTTGATGAAAATAGTCTTTCCATGGAAATGTGTTGAACATATTTGTGTCATCGTAAACATAGTAATGTCACAATGTGACAAACATATACAAACATAACAATGTGATGAACATAGCCCTTTCATCGCAGTGTGAGGAACAAAAATGGATGTTGTAATGTGACAAACATAATAACGTTAGAATTTGACAAACATATACAGACATCGCAATGTGAAGAACATAGCCTTGTTGTAGCAATTTGATGAACATAGCCCTGTCATTGTGCAATGTGATGAACCTAGCCCTGTCATTGTGCAATGTGCCAAACATTTACAAATGTCACAAGGTGACGAATATAACACCTTGTCACACTGTAATGTGTAGAACCCATTATCGCAATGTGACAAATATAACCCTACATTGCAATGAAATGAACATTTTCTAACATGGCAATGCGATGAACATAACCCACTTTGATATGTGACGTTCATGCTCATACCTCATTATGTTACAAAACTCTTTCCTTTGTCACAATGCGACGAACTTTCTCATGTCACAATGATATGCACATAGACTCGTCATTACTATATGGCGAAGCATAGCACCACTGTGTGATATATGTACATATCTTGATGTCACAATCTGACAAACATTTCCAAACGTCGTAATGTGACGAACATAACCCCTTGTTGTTATGTGATGCATAGAACCTAATGTCACAATGTGACAGGCATAGCCCAAAATTGCAATGACATACATAGCCCAATATTACCTTCATACAATAAGTTATACATTAATGTTTTAATACTTTAATTTACAAAATACATTAATTTTTCAATTATTTAATACATTTAATACTTGTATTTATTATTTTATACATTAATTTATATATCATTGATGTATTATTTAATTAATACATGAATAGTTTAGTACATTAATGTATTATTCTATCAATGTATTAATACATTATAAATATTTTTTTAATGAACCTATTACATTAATACATCACATTATACATTAATCTATTGATATTTTAATTTATACATTAGTATTAATTAATCAACACATTAATACTTTAATAAATTAATCTATTTACATATTAATACATTAATTAAGAGATGATTAATATATTATTTCATTTATGTAATATGATATTAATATATTTTTACATTATTAATGTATTACTTTATAAATAATTAATTTAGTAATACCTCAATTCAATGCATTAATGTAATGTTTAAATTTAATTGTTAATATATTAATAAAAATAAAATATTAATAATGAATTTAAGATAATACAAAGTGTAAATTTATTGTATTAATACTTTCTTAATATATTATTAGTTTATTAATATATATTCAATGGATTACTTTATTAATGTAGCAAATTGTGTTAATGCATTAATGATTATTGTATTAATTGAATTAATGTATAGATAAATATTGTCTTAATAAATTGATACTTTCAAGTAAAAATGTAATGTATTAATGTAATGTATTTATATAATAATATTATAAAATAATTTTAATATATATTTACTTTATTATTATATTAATAGTTTAACCATATATTATTTAATATGTATTTATTAATTTCATCAATACATTGTATTATATTGTATTAACGTATTTATTAATTTCATTAATATATTATATTATACATTAATATATGCATAATTTATTTATATATTATATTAATTAAATCATGTACTTTACATTATTATTAATCAGTTAATACATTACATTCATACAATAAGTTATTCATTAATGTTTTAATAATTTAAATTATAAATTACATTAATTTTTTAATACTTCTATGTAGTACATGTAGTGTATTGTACATTAATTTATATAACATTAATATATTATTTAATTAATACAATAATACTTTAGTTTATTAATGTATTATTCCATCAATATATTAATGTATTATTAATATTTTATTATTTTATTATTTTATTAATGTTTTAAATTTAAATTATAATTTAAATTATAAATTACATTAATTTTTTAATACTTCTATGTAGTACATGTAGTATATTGTACATTAATTTATATAACATTAATATATTATTTAATTAATACAATAATACTTTAGTTTATTAATGTATTATCCCATCAATATATTAATGTATTATTAATATTTTATTATTTTATTAATGTTTTAATACTTTATGAATATATAAATAATGTGTTATTGTATCAATACCTTCATATAATAATATAATACACTAATGTATTTTTACTTTATTCAAGTTTTATTATTATTGTATTTTTTTTTATGTATTTTTACTTTATTAACTTATTGTTAAATTAACATTTTATTAATGTATTAATGTATGTGTCCCCAACTCCGGATGGGGTGACACACAGCGATTCCTTGCCACATGGCTTAGCATCAAGCCACAACTTAAATGTTGCAGGCTGCTCCCCATCCCTTCAACAATTACGATGGTAGCAGGCCATTACAGCAGCTATATGGAGGCAGGACTTCTCCCTCACACGAACGCACTAGCACAACCAACATTCAATATGACAGAGATAAGAGGGAGCCATGCGATGCCGTCATACAAAAACTTGAAAGTTAGAGCACCTGGACAGAGCTGGTTCATTTTCGTTTTGGACCTCCTCGCCAGTTGGGAGCTCTGGTGTAGTTTCCTTTGTATATCCATTCACCCCTCCTCCGCAATGACAGGGAAGTGAGGCAAGCCTCATTGAGGCTCAGGCCGATACAGCCACAAAGAGCAGTGACAGAGAAGATAGAACATTGAGCATGCTCTGTCAATGGTGAATTCTATCCTCCGACAGAGAGCAAGAGCTGACCGCTTGACACTCCATGCCACTATAGCTGAGCCTATGATAGAGCATAGCATGTGCACCCTTGTAATTGAGGCTAGAAGCTGTCCGAAGGGAGGGGCTGCAGACGAGTTCCCAACTTGCTATGTCGAGGAAACACCATGCCCAGAGGATTTCACGACCACCCTGGAACCTCAAGCTACTGAGCCTAAAACATAGGCTGGAAGTGGTCTGAAGGGAGAGCCTGCAGAAGAGCTCCCAATTTGTTATGTAGAAGAAATACCGTGGACGGATGACTACATCCCCACCCGCCATGATGAGAAGGTAATGAGGGATGATGAGTCTTGGAACAGTGCCTGTGCAGAGATGAATGTGAATGAGGCCAGAGTAGGGATGAACGTGGAAGTGGGGAATGAAACTTTTGGTGAGGTAGTAAACAATGAGTTTCATGGTCCACTCCTCCGTGAAGAGCATCTGGTTCTCATGTTCGAACTCCGAGGCCACATGGCAGACCAAGAGCACAGATCCCTCCTCGTGGGATAATGCTTGGACCTACTCCTTGATGCATACTCCAATGCTCCAACAAAGTAGAAATGTCCAATGTGTGCACAACCATTTTCCATCTCGGCCAGATCCATGTGTCAGAAGGGAAATTGCAACAGGTCACGAGGTATCTGAGTTTTCCTTTACTAGTTTGGTTTTTCATTATATTGTTGTTGAATGTTAACTCAAACTATGGCCATCTGTCCTAGTTTCCTTTGGGCAGGACAAAGGGAAAAACAATTTTTAGCCTATGTTCCTAGACATATTTCACCCCAAACTATATTGGTTTCCGGTAAAACGACATCATATTTGGTGGCTCAGGAAGACAATATCTCTGTGTATTTTTGTCTATGTTTCTCTGTCAACTTAATATAGCAGGTACTCTCCCCTTTTTACTTAAAAAAAATAAAAAATGTATGTGTCTCTGAGGTGTAGGACAGTCGGTCACTTTGAAACCTGCGGGGACAAAAAATCCAACCATGTTAAGGGTTGGTGTGGCTCGGGTCAGGTGCGATCTTCGGGTGATTTTGACGGCTTAAATGCCCTTGAGTAGCAGTTTCTCAAGTCACAGGTTAATCGCACAGCCAGCAGATCCCAAACAAATTAACAAAAAAAAAAAATGTATTAATGTATGTATAGTTTAATAATGTATTAATTAAATAATTAATACAATACATTATTAAGATGTTTATTAATTAACTTGTTACATTATAATACATCACATTTTAAAATAATGTATTGATACTTTAATTAATCAATACATTAATACTTAAATATATTTACTTATTAATACATTAATTAATATATCATTAATATATTAATATATTAATTCATTATTTAATATGACATTAATTTATTTATACACTATTAATGTATTTTTCATTGTGAATGTATTACTTTATAATTAATTTAGTAATCTATTTATATTTTATTTATTTACATATATTATTGATGTATTTTTTCATTACTAATGTATTACTTTATAATTAATTTAGTGATTTATTTAAATTTTATTAATTTATTAATAATATACTAATATATTAATATTTTATAGAAAAAATGTTTTTCTTTATAAATGTATTTAATTTATTAATTAATATGTTACATTATTCTTTTATTATTACTTTAGTAATGTCTTTACTTTATTATATTACATGTATTATTTTATTTGTGATTAATGTATTATTTTGTTAATCAATTTATACTTTACACTATACATTAATGTAATGTATTAATACTTATGAGTATACATTACACTAATGTAAAAATTAATTATTACATTAATTATGTAAGAATATATTAATTATTATTGAGCCCGGCCATCAACTAGCAAAAATCATTTTATAAAAGTGGTTGATATGCGTCGATCGACGTCATTTTTCACCTTTCTAAATTAATGGTGTTGATCGATGTATATTAACCACTTTTATAAAGTGGTTTTATAAAGTGGTTGTTGCTAGTATATATATATGATCAAAAGAAAATTAATGAAAGGAATACTTCAATAATAAAATCATAAGTTTTAAATCCATCGAAATATTTCAGAAGCACTTCACCCAATCCATCAGAAATCTTGAGAGAAAGTACTCCGAAGTCATGAGAGGATTTGCACAGAACTACTTTGAATCCATCAGAGGTGTTGAAAATAAGTATGTCGAAGCTATCAACGATCTTGAAAGTGTTAATTATATCTGTAACCTCAACAGTATGTGACTACACACTGCCAACTGTCCTGGCCAATTGTACGATTGTTTCTTGATTTAACTCAGCTCTTTTCCTCTAATCAACACTCTCTGCTCATTCCTGTTTTTCCAATTTCGTCTTCTTTGTATTATCTTCTTTGATTCTCATTTTGTCAAAGTATCAAAGCTTAGGATGTAATCCTCTTCACAGTGTCTGGAGAGCAGCCCGATCATAAGAAGATGAACGCAGAGCTTACATTGTCTTATAGACAAGAGCAAGAAACACAAGATTCTTCACAAAGCTTAGAGAACATTTCACAATCTGTACTACGCTCAAAATATCAATGAAGAAAGAAAGCGTGAGGAAGCAAAGCAACAGAAGGATTACAAAAAATTAAAGATCCGTGAGCATTTAAAGAATTGTTGAAAGATTCACAAAATTCTTTCTTAAGGAGAAATTTCTTGCACAAGAAGCAAAAGACAAGCTCAACAACCATAAGATCGGCCCTGTGAACATATATGAGCCATTAATCAATCTCAGAAAAGATGAGAAGCATGTAGAAGAGGTGAACATTTTTTTTTCAGCCGTAAGATCTAAGCGTGAGCAAGATCAATCATCAGATAAACAAAAGATGAAGCCATGACCGTCAGATCTCATTAGAGAGATATCAATGGTGGGGATGCATTGCGGGGATCAAGAAGAAAATTAAAGTTTTTTCAAGTTTTGAAACCTTTATCGCTCAGGATCGTTTATCTTTCTAGATCAACAGATCAATGACAGATATTGATTTCTCTACAAACACACATCTTAACATTATGGGGATCGGAAAGAAAATTAAAGCGTTAGCAATTTGTGAGCCTGGTATTGCTGAGGATCGTTGATCTTTCTAGATCAATAGATCAATGGTGGATATCAATCCCACCTCGAATGATCATCTTCGCTATGCGGATATCAAAAAGGAAATCAAAGAGTGAGCAAGTTATGTCTCCACAATCACTCTTGGTCATTGATCTTCAAACAAGTGACACATGTCACACGATCACGTACTCTGGGAGGAAGTAAGAAAAATCTAAGCAGTAAAGGACTCTCGAAGGCCCAAAGCTTCGAATATCCAGACTAGATCTAGTTCGTTCATCTAAGTGGAAACATGGCAGGACATCCTGCACTTCGATGAGAATCACTTCAGAAGGAAGACGGATGTGAGAAACCAGAACTCACGAAGGCTCGAAGCCTGTAGTTCATCTGGACTGCCCATCATCGAGGACACGCAATGTGAGATCTCACACTTCAGAGAATTAGGAGACTCAACACTCTGGAAGGTTTTGCGGAGCAAGATCTACCCAAAGTCCCTAAGGCACAAAGGTGCGAAGTGGATCTAGAATGTTGAACGAAAAAGGGACACGCGTCATGCAATCCTGCACTTCAGAGCTAGAGCACTTTGGAGGAGAGTCAAAAATGTAAAGAAGGAACTCCTAAAGCCCTGGATTCTGATGTTAATCTTAGTCGTCCACTCAAGAGGCCATGTGGAGGAAGATCTCGCACTTCGGAATTCGCACTCCTGAGGTCAACGTGTATTAGCAGTCGTAAAATCCCAAACATCAGAGTTCTAAAGAAGATATTGGTCATTCATTTGTAGAGGCCTAAAGATCATTGGATATACACCTCTATGGATAATTTGTTGCCTCGGTACTTCGTGAGTATTGTGCTTGCGAACGGTGAAATATCTCTAAAGCCCGAACTCCCAAAATAATTTTGATTCATAGATATCGATGGGTAATTGAGACCGTCAACCTCTTCCCTTGTTCAGAGGTTTGCGAGTTCAGAGGATTGCAAGGTAAGAAAGAAATATCCTCCAGATTCCCGAAGGCCTAAAGGAATGAATTCCTGAAATAAATGAGGACCGTTAATCTCAAATCCATGAGCATCTTTGATCTTTGCATCACATCTTTTATTTGGTATTTTGAATATTCAAAGGAACTGAGACCTTCAAGCATCTTAACTCCCGAAGCCCAAAAGCTTGAAGCACCTAGTTTTCATCACTCGATTATATGAGAAGCTAAACAACAAATTTTTTTGGCTCTCGACTAAACTTAGAAAATCCAATTCCGCCAGTAGAGGGGATAAAATTGCTAAAGAACATAGCTTATATCTCTGACTCTGTAGATATTTCACTCGGATAGTCACATCTAGCCACATCAAATTTAAAGAAGGATTCTACCTCATTGTTTTTGGCCCAAAGTTAGAACAGAGGATTTCATGGACCTGGTCTTATGCATAGGAAACAGTTCAGCCCAAAAATCTCTAACAAATTTTTTTTGTTACTTTTTTTTTCAAATATGGCCACCTCTAGCAACTTAGGACCAACACAAGGACTGATTTTTCTTGGAAAGAACTGAGTTATGGTCTCCTCAAATGAGATCCTTCTTACAAGCACAAGAGTGTTGGGATCTAGTGAATCTTGGCTATGTGGAACAAGATCCACCAGACCTTGTTTCCATGACCAATCAATAGAGAACTTCTCAGGCAACACAAAGGAACAAAGAGAATAAAGAAAAATTATGGATTCAAAATTCAGTGGATGACCCAATTTTCTCAAAAATCACAGGCGTTGTTACCTCAAAACAGGCCTGGGACATCCTTAAATCAGCTTACCAAGGAAATGACAGGGTCAAAACAGTTAAACAACAAACTTTGAGGACACATTTTGAGACTCTAAAAATAACAGAGTCTGAAAATGATGATCAGTTTATGACTAGATTCATTGGAATTGTCAACCAAATCATATTGACTTGTGAAGGCATCCTTGATCACAAAATTATTGAGAAAGTTCTCAGAAGTCTAGCAAAGAAATTCTAAATGATTGTTACAACCATCCTTGAATCCAAGGATCTGTCAAATTTTTCAACAGATGAATTAATGGGCTTTGTATTGACACATGAGACTAGACTACATCTAGAAGATAAGTCAATACCCAATGCCTTCAAGACTTAATTCTCCTTCAACAAAGGGAGAGGAAGAGGTAGAGGTCACCAAGGAAGAGGGAGAAGTCCATGTAACCATCACTCAAGTGAAGGTCACAGGAAACAGAACCAGAATAAAAAATTCCAAGGTCACAAACAATAGAGCCAGAATCATAACTTCCAAGGTCACAGAGAACATAACCAAAATCAAAATTTTCAGCCTCAAAGAGGCAGAGGGAGAAGATCAAATGAAAAAACAAACATATAATGTTAATACTGCAAAAAATATGAGCACTATGGATCTGAATTCTAGAAGAAGAAATAACATAAACTCTCATGCAAAGTACATATCTCAAATCATGAAGGAGAAACCTCAGGTGGTATGTTTCTCTTATTCCACAATACTGAAGAACAAAACAAAGATATATGGTTTTTGGACAGTGGATGCAACAATCACATGACAAGTAACAAAGATTTACCTTCATGCATTGATTCTTCAATTTCATCTAATATTACACTTGGAAATGATTCCTTTGTCAAAGTTCAAGGAAAAGGAACTGTACCTATTCTTACAAAACAAAATGTAAAGAAAGACATAAAAAAATTCTATCATGTTTCAGATTTGAAACATAATTTGTTAAGTGTAGGAAACCTAATTGAAAATGGCTATAAGGTATTTTTTGAGGGAGCGTTATTTAGGATATATGACAAAACCCCCAACATAAAATTTATTTATGAAATCCACATGACTAGGAATAGAATGTTTCCCCTTACCCTTAGAACTGCGAATCTGATCTATAAATATGCACAAAACGCATCCACACTGAATGAAACTATGGTTTGGCATGCAATATTTGGACATCTACCCTTTCAGAGTCTAAACCTTCTACAAAAGAACTCCATGGTCAAAGGTCTACTTGCCTTCAAAGAGAAAAATCCCCCATGTGATTCTTGCATTCTTGGAAAAAATAAGAGAACTAGTTTTCCACAATCCTCCACTCAAGCCAAACAACATTTAGAGATGGTTCACACTGACCTATGTGGACCAATGCAGACAAATTCAATAGGTGGTAGCATTTATTTTTTAACGTTTGTTGATGACTTTAGTAGGAAAATATGGATCTATTTTATCAAACACAAGTTTGAAACTTTTGCAAAGTTCAAAGAATTCAAAGATGAAGTTGAAAAATGAGTGAAAAATACGTAAAAGTTCTCAAGTCAGATGAAGGAGTACAATACAACTCTAAATAATTTGCAAATTTCTACAAATCACAAGGTGTCATCATGCAAACTACAACTAGGTATACTCCAAAATAGAATGGAGTGGATGAAAGGAAAACTCAAACAATAATGAACATGGCAAGAAGCCTTCTCAAAGAGAAATCTTTGTCAAATACATTTTGGGCTGAAGTAATAGCATGCTCAGTTTATCTCCTGAATAGATCTCTAACCACTAGTTTCAAGATGAATGTCCCTCAAGAGGCACAGAGTGGGACAAAGCTAAATGTTACCCATCTCAGGAAATTTGGATGCATAACATTCACTCACATCCCTTCTGAATTGAGGAAGAAACTTGATGATAGAAGTGAGAAATGAATTTTTGCTAGCTACAGTGAGACATCCAAATCCTACAGACTCTACAATCCGATTTCAAATAAACTAATACCCAATAGAGTTGTCAAATTTCTTGAAAATCAGTTTTGTAGTGAGTATGAAACTCGGCCTATGACATTCAAAATCCATTGCTCCCAATTCCTAAAGACACAGATAATTCAAGAGAGCAAACACATCATCCTACTCTTCCAAGATTGCAAGTACAAGGACAGCCTAAAAGTTCTCAGGATAACTATCATTCCAACAGAAATTCATCCTCTGAACTTCAAAATCAAAGAACTCGAAGTTTGGGATAAATCCATCAGCGGTTGGATGAAATTGATCAGCACAATCTTTTTTCACTAATGTCATGTCGACCTATGTTTTTTAAAGAGGTAGCTAAAGAGACACATTGGATTCAAGCCATGAACCAATAGATTGAATCCATTGAGAAGAACAATACATGGGATGTTGTTGATCTTCCCAAACATAAGAAAAGTATTGGTGTCAAGTGCGTTTACAAAACTAAACT
>JASDQU010587984.1:0-18930 GCA_032191745.1 Picea mariana | reverse complement strand
CTCTGTTAAACTTCATTGATGCATGTCTTCCTCACCTGTGAAGTACACATCATCCACGCCAACACATCGGTAATATTCACATGCTAACCATCACCATGTGCACTCTTTTCATTAGATGAATTTATTTCACTTCGGTTAATACACAACATATCAACAATACCCCTCTCTTTCGCTTGGTTGCAATACATACTAATGAGAATCACCTCTTCATCGTCGACATGTTTCCTATTGATGAGTTTCCCTAGGATATTCTCAATACACCAACAAAAGGATGTTGATCTCTCATCATCACCAAGTGCATCGAGGATGATCTTGTCCCTTTGTCCAATGCCAATGAGGTCAACATATCCCACCTTCATTCTAAGGCCTGTTTCATCCTCCCCTCAACTCTGATCCATCTTGCTGCACTCGTTGGTCAGTATCCTAAACATTTATGGTGACTAAGCTCTCAATGCCTAATTAGAACGTAGGTCATTGATCACCTATCGTACCTGACCTAGTCCATATTAACTCATAATCAAGTTTGTGGTGTCATCGGTAGCTTCAATCACGCTCATCGTACCAACTTGTTTAGTTTATGTTTCTTCATTTTATAACTGAAATTGGATTATGAAATAACTTTCTAGCATCATATGGGTTAACCACAACACCTGTTGGTATTGCACTGGCTCTAAAACACAGTTTTGAATAAGTTTGGTCCTCCAAGATCCTAAATATTACTAAGCACCTTGAACGTCAGTTGGTTGTTTTTATGGATTTATAACTTTGCGCTAATGATGCATTACCTAAGTTTCTGTGGATGCGCTAAAATCCTATATAACATAGATAGTACAACAACTGATGGAATATAATTTTGGCAAAGTATAATTGAAATTGGATCCCAAACTTTCATTAAAAAACTTCTTGAACGCAAATTTATGGCATCTGTCCATGTTAATTTTGTATCCCCAAAATAGGCTATTTGTATGATTTCTACTATTTCTATTCCAATGCAACTCACAGAATCGAAATCTGACACCAGAAAGTGTTGGAACAGATCACCTAAGGATTCTTGTACGAATCAGTCACATCGATTGTTACACAAGTGAGATGTTTATATGGTAAGGTTAGATGGATCACCAAGATTGCATCTCTGCATTCTTTACAACCAAAAATATGGTACTCCAATCGGGCTTGGTATGAGAAAGTTATGAATATTTAAAATTTTCTCAAGTGTGTGAACAAGAGGTTTGCAAATTGGTTAATTAATAAAGATTGATATTGTAAATCTAGTTGATTTCAATGCTAGTTTAAAACTATTTTCATAATTTTAAATGTAATTTCAAATTAAATTGAATAGATTTGAAATTAGATTTTATCAATGAAGAAAAAGAATTTTAAATAAAACAATTTTTATTACATCGATAAGCGTCCCCCTATTGGAATCGGTGGATTAATCAACCTTTTAATCATAAATTTTAATCTTAGGGTTGGCAATTGAAGATGCAGGCATATTCTTCGTCCTCCTCTCTAATCAATGGATGAGATTTTGATAAATTAAATTTTGCTCATTTATAAAGACTTACGTTTATGTGATTACTTTTTTACATTTATTAAATAAAATTAAAAAATTACTTGCTCACCACCGGATTGCCACATTAAGTGATTAAAAATTTATTATACTTAAATAAATGTTAGAATGAAAGGTGTGAGGATATGAAAAATTGGTGTAGGTTGTCGTATATTTCTTCCTCTACCCATGGTATGTTGCTTCCTCTACCCATGATTCCATACGCGTTAGGTTTGTTTTGTTGTGTAATGCACAAAACCTAGGTCGGACTAGGTAAATGGAACGACAAGAAGCCCGAGGAAGCATATGAAATGCGCAACAATACACAGAGCCATGAAAATAGGTTACTGGAAGGATGTCGGAATAAGGCGTAAGGGCTTAAAATCCAAGGCTAAGATGGGCTCCCAATCAGAACGATGAAAAGTCTTGTATTTTACACGGGTAGTGCCAGTTCTCCAAGAGATTTGAGTATGGATGAAAATCTATTCATCCATCAGGTACTAGAACTTCTCTTCCGTATATAGATACTAAGTCTTTTTGAATAGTTTTTATAGAATAAAGTATATGAATAAATAACAAATAATAAACTGTATATAGATACTAAGTGTATATAAATATTCCAGTAATTTCTAAGATAATTTGTATAACTATAAAGTTTTTGGACTAGGAAATAATGAAGGTTTTGGGTGAAATATGTGGAAGGTAATATTGTGGATGTGCCAAATAACTCACTGGTATGCTAAATTCAAGTGGGTTTTAGCACACTGTAGAGATACAACATGCCCCACCATCAACATTAATTTTCGTTGTGGAAACTTCCAACAAAGGCGACCCAATCCACCCACTTTCAGAGTATTAGGTTATGACTATTGTGTTGTGTACGGTGGTGGCCTCTGTCTGCGAGGCAAAGGGTGTTTTTTACATATGCCCACGCCAAGTTCCCCATGATACTCAAGTATTTAGACATACTGTGCAAATAGCTCGCATGCATTTATATGTTCATTTTGCGATGTTATTGATAGACAAGAACTTCAGATATTTTTTGTCAAATTTCCAGAGTTGGTCTTGGTGTAGTAGGATTGATGTTATGCTTCAACGAATATTTTTAAAAAACCGAACTATATTTTCAACCAAAACAAATAAAATCATCTAATTCATATCATTAATTCCTCTTTATACATAATATGTTTGTATTAGCTATATTATAATGAGAATCCAGTATTACCACAAGTTGTTTAAACACATGAAAAAAAAAAATTGCTTCAAAATTTTGATATTTCATGAATATTTTCCCCCTGTCAAATTCTCTGTTAATCTATAACATATGTAAACTGTTTGAATATTCTAGACAGCTTTTGCTATTTTAAAGGGATCGGCCCAATCGTTCAAATTCCCCAATTATATTTATTAGGGTTTCAATTATTTCGATTAGGGTATATATTATATTACGGTTATTTCGATTAAGATATAGATTCTATTAGAAATATAATATATAATTATAATATTGTTAGGATTTTTCTTATTGTCAATTTCATTATTAAGACGATGGTATATTGTTTGCTTTAAAATATTTAGATATTTAATTAAGCATATTTCACAGGCATAACTATAACCATTCATACCAACCCCGCCTTATCTTGAATTTTGTCTTACAAGTGTCATCTTATTTCACTATAACTTGGGTATAACCTAATTTCAAGTTTCACTTTGTGAAGATCTTAGCTTGTTGCAGCCAACTATTTTTAAAATAATCTTTTTAAATTTATTATCGTTTTGTCAAAATTATTAAAAATTATTATAAAAATTAAAAAAAAACTTTAAAAATAAATAATACAACCTATAAAAATCATTATAGAAATTACAAAAAACTTTTTGAAATCAATAATAAAATCATTCAAGCAAATATGTAGTGATCACTACTCTCCCACCTACTCTGCAAGCTAAACGGAAGCAAGAGAAATGCAATATGATCCTGGTGTAATAAGACTTTGTGGCAACAATAAAAATGCATGTATAACAATGAGTTTTTGAAGGCAAGCTAAGTTGGAGAAGAAGAAATGTAGTTATGATAATGTTGGTTTTGGGACCTATGTAAATCTGTGCAATCTCTTTTATTAATAATTTGTATGTCACTCATAATTATTATTGAAGCAAGAGAAATGCAATATGACCATGGAGTAATAAGACTTTTTAGCAACAAAAAAAATGCATGTATAACAATAAGTCTTTGAAGGCAAGCTAAGTTGGAGAAGAAGAAATGTAGTTATGATAATGCTGGTTTTGGGATCTATGGAAACCTGTGCAATCTCTCTTATTAATAATTTGTATGTCACTCACAATTATTATTGGTAAAAATGCATATTAAATCAGAATGAGTTTAAATGAGTTATTGGTGAAGATGCATATTAAATCAGAATGAGTTTGAGGAATTTTTTTTTTTTAATTCCTTAATAATATGAAGTTTATATTATTATTATATTTTTTCAATTAATCGTTTTCTTTGAGATATTTTTTATTCAATTTTTTTAATATATTTGACTTTATATAATAAATTATACTTTTTTATTAGAGTTATTAAAATTAGGGTATATATTATATTAGAAATACAATATATAATTATAATATTGTTAAGATTTTTGTTATGATAGTCAATTCTGTTATTAACATGATGCTATATGTTTTGTTTAGAATATAGATAGATTTAATTAAGCATATTTGAGAGGGAGTGAATTATTTTTAAAATAATGGTTTTAAAATTTATTATTTTTTTTTTTTGGTTAAAATTTATAAAATTCATTAAAAACAATCTTTGAAAATAAATAATAAAATTTATGAAAATCATTATAAAAATTACAGAAAACCTTTGGAAATCAATGATAAAATTATTAAAAAAACCCATGAGAAATGAATAATAAAAACATTCAAACAAATATATAGTGATAAGGACTCTCCCCCCTACTCTAAGGGTATGAGGATGGAGCAATAATACATTGAAGGCAAGTTAGGTGAGAACAAGAGAAATATAGAATGACTATGCAGCAATAAGACTTTGAAGGCAAGCTAAGCGACAATAAGTAAAATGCACTTATAATAAGGATACTTTGAAGACAAGCTAAGAAATAATGCAGTTATGATAATGCTCACTTTTAGACATATGGAAATCTATGATTGAAATATCCCTTATTAATAATTTAGTACATCACTTACAAATATTATTGGTCAAGATGCATATTAAATAAGAATGAGTTTGAGGATTTTTTTTTTTTTAATTTTATAATAATATGAAATTTTGATTATGTCACTCATAATTATTATTGATGAAAATACATACAATGAGTTTGAAGATTTTTATTTTTTATTTTTATAATAATATGAAATTTTGATTAGCGTGATGTTTTTCAATTGATTGTTTTCTTTGCATTGATATATTTTATTAATTATTTTTTAATATGTTGGATTTTATATAATAAATTATAATTTTTTTTTTTTTTTAAATAATTGTTTTACCAAAATCAATTAATATTATGTTATCAATAATTTTTTTATTATATTACCTATAATTATATTATATAGTGATTTAATTTATGTGTATTTAATCAAGGTTTATATTATCTCTATATATTAAAGGGAAAATAAATGCAATTTTAATATAGAAATGAAGTTATAACAATAAGACTTTGAGAAATATAGTTATGACAATGTTGGCCTTTGGGACTTATTGAAATCTATTGTTACAAGATTTATTATCAATAATTTAATATGTCACTCACAATTATTATTGGTGAAAATGCATATTAAATAAAAATGAGTTTGAGGAGTTTTTCTTTAAAATTTTATAATAATTTAAAATTTAGATTAATATGATATTTTCCAATTAATTATTTTTAGATTAGTGTGATATTTCTTCAATCAATTATTTTATTTCAATCTATATTTTTTAATCATTATTTTTTAAAATATTTAACTTTACCTAATAAAATAAATTTTTTAATGAATTTTTATAATGAAATACTAGTTTTTTTTATCAAAATCAATTCATATTGTATTATCAATAAATTTTATTTTATATTATATTATACTATATATAATTATATTATATAGATATTTAATTTATATTATATTTTATGAGGGTTTATATTATTTCTATATATTAAAAATCTAAATCAAACCTTGATTTATATCATGGTGTTTCTATGTGATGCAATTATTTTCATGTCACAATATCACAAACTTTTTCAAACTTCAGAATGTGTCGAATAAAGTAACTTTGCAATCTACCAAACATAGTAACATCGCAATGTGATGAACATAAACGGACGTCACATTGTGATGAACATATACAGACATTGCATTTCGACGAACATAGCCATGTCATCGTAATATGACAAACATAACCCTCTAATCATAAACATAGTAATGTCACAATGTGATGGACATCTCCCTTTAGTGACAATGTGACGGACATAGCCCTTTAGTCACAATGTGATGAACATAAATGGATGTCGTAATGTGATGAAAATAGCAATTTTGCAATGTGACAAACATATAAGAACGTCATAATGTGATGATTATAACCTTGTCATCACAACGTGATGAACATATCTATGTCATCGTAATGTGATGAACATAACCCTAAAATTGCAAACATAGTAATTTAATAATGTGACAAACATATATAGACGTTGCAATGTGATGGACATATCCCTTTCATCACACTGTGATGAAAAAAAGGATGTCGTGATGTGACGAACATAGTAACGTCAAAAATGTGATGAAAATGTCTTGACGTAGCAATGTGATGAACATAGCCTTGTTGTCATAATTTCATGAACATATACCTTTCATTGCAATGTGACAAACATATATATTTCATTGCAAACATAGTAATGTCACAATGTGACAAACATATACACACATCACAATGTAATGAACGTAGCCCTATCATCACAATGGGACGAACATCAATGGATTTCAAAATATGTCTAATGTAGTAACGTTGAAATGTGATGAACATATACACATGTTGCAATGTGATTAACCTAACCTTGTTGTTTCAATATGATGAATATAGTCTTGTCCTAGTAATGTGTTGAACATATCCATGTCATCGCAAACATAGTAATGTCACAATGTGACAAACATATCCAGACGTCACAATGTGATAAACATAACCCTTTCATCACAGTGTGACAAACAAAAATGGATGTCGTAATGTGGCAAACATCATAACGTCAGAATGTGACAAACATATATGGGCACCACAATGTGAAGAACATAGCCTTGTCGTTGCAATCTAATGAACCTAGCCTTGTCATTGTGTGATGTGCCAAACATTTTCAAACATCACAATGTGACGAATATAATGCCTTGTCACAATGCAATGTGCATAACTCGTTTTCACAATGTGACAAACATAACATTACATTGCAATGAAATGAACATTTTCTAATGTCGTAATGTGATGAACATAACCCACTTTGATATGGGATGTTCATGCTCATACCTCATTATGCTACAAAACTTTTTCCTTTGTGATAATGCGGCGAGCTTTCTAATGCCTCAATGATATGCACATAGACTCGTCATCACTATATGATGAACCATAGCACCATAGTGCGATATATGTGCATATTCTCACATCACAATGTGACAAACATTTCCAAACGTCGCAATGTGACGAACATAACCCCTTGTTGCTATGTGATGCATAAAACCTAATGTCGTAATGTGACATGCATAGCCCGACATTAGAATGACAGACATAGCCCAATGTTACCTTCATACAATAAGTTATACATTAATTTTTTAATACTTTAATTTATAAATTACATTAATTTTTCAATTATTTAATACATTTAATACTTGTATTTATTATTTTATACATTAATTTATATATCATTGATGCATTATTTAATTAATACATTAATTCTTTAGTACATTAATGTATTATTCTATCAATGTATTAATACATTATTAATATTTTTTTAATTAACCTGTTACATTAATACATCACATTATACATTAATCTATTGATATTTTAATTTATACATTACATTAACGTATTAATTAATCAATACATTAATACTTTAATAAATTAATTTATTTACAAATTAATACATTAATATATTATCTCATTTATGTAGTATTACATTAATGTATTCTTTCATTACTAATGTATTACTTTATAATAGTTAATGTGACGAAAATAGTAACGTCAGAATGTGATGAAAATATCTTGACATTGCAATGTGATGAACATAGTCTTGTTGTCATAATTTGATGAACATATCCCTTTCATTGCAATGTGACGAACATATACATGTCATTGCAAACATAGTAATGTAGCAATGTGACAAACATATACACACATCACAATGTAATGAACACAGCCCTGTTGTCGCAATGGGACGAACATAAATGGATATCAAAATGTGTCTAATGTAGTAACATTGAAATGTGATTAACATATACACAGGTTGCAATGTGATGAACCTAACCTTGTTGTTGCAATTTGATGAAAATAGTCTTGCCATGGAAATGTGTTGAACATATTTGTGTCATCGTAAACATAGTAATGCCACAATGTGACAAACATATACAAACATAACAATGTGATGAACATAGCCCTTTCATCGTAGTGTGAGGAACAAAAATGGATGTTGTAATGTGACAAACATAATAACGTCAGAATTTGACAAACATATACAGACATCGCAATGTGAAGAACATAGCCTTGTTGTAGCAATGTGATGAACCTAGCCCTGTCATTGTGCAATGTGATGAACCTAGCCCTGTCCTTGTGCAATGTGCCAAACATTTACAAATGTCACAAGGTGATGAATATAACGCCTTGTCACACTGTAATGTGTAGAACCATTATCGCAATGTGAAAAATATAACCCTACATTGCAATGAAATGAACATTTGCTAACATGGCAATGCGATGAACATAACCCACTTTGATATGTGACATTCATGCTCATACCTCATTATGTTACAAAAATCTTTCCTTTGTCACAATGCGACGAACTTTCTCATGTCACAATGATATGCATATAGACTCGTCATTACTATATGGCGAAGCATAGCACCACTGTGTGATATATGTACATATCTTGACGTCACAATCTGACAAACATTTCCAAACATCGCAATGTGACGAACATAACCACTTGTTGTTATGTGATGCATAGAACTTAATGTCGCAATGTGACAGGCATAGCCCAAAATTGCAATGACATACATAGCCCAATATTACCTTCATACAATAAGTTATACATTAATGTTTTAATACTTTAATTTACAAAATACATTAATTTTTCAATTATTTAATACATTTAATACTTGTATTTATTATTTTATACATTAATTTATATATCATTGATGTATTATTTTTAATTAACCTATTACATTAATACATCACATTATACATTAATCTATTGATATTTTAATTTATATGTTACATTAACGTATTAATTAATCAATACATTAATACTTTAATAAATTAATCTATTTACATATTAATACATTAATTAAGAGATGATTAGTATATTATTTCATTTATGTAATATGATATTAATGTATTTTTGCATTACTAATGTATTACTTTATAAATAATTAATTTAGTAATACCTCAATTCAATGCATTAACGTAATATTTAAATTTAATTGTTAATATATTAATAAAGATAAATATTAATAATGAATCTAAGATAATACAAAGTGTAAATTTATTGTATTCATACTTTCTTAATATATTATTAGTTTATTAATATATTTTCAATGGATTATTTTATTAATGTAGCAAATTGTGTTAATGCATTAATGATTATTGTATTAATTGAATTAATGTATAGATAAATATTGTCTTAATAAATTGATACTTTCAAGTAAAAATGTAATATATTAATGTTATGTATTTATATAATAATATTATAAAATAATTTTAATATATTTTTACTTTCTTATTATATTAATAGTTTAACCATATATTATTTTATATGTATTTACTAATTTCATTAATACATTGTATTATATTGTATTAACGTATTTATTAATTTCATTAATATATTATATTATACATTAATATATATATATATATATATAATTTAATTTATATATTACATTAATTAAATCATGTACTTTACATTATTATTAATCAATTAATACATTACGTTCATACAATAAGTTATTCATTAATGTTTTAATAATTTAAATTATAAATTACATTAATTTTTTAATACTTCTATGTAGTATATGTAGTATATTGTACATTAATTTATATATCATTAATATATTATTTAATTAATACAATAATACTTTAGTTTATTAATGTATTATCCCATCAATATATTAATACATTATTAATATTTTATTATTTTATTAATGTTTTAATACTTTATGAATATATAAATAATGTGCTATTGTATCAATACCTTCATATAATAATATAATACATTAATGTATTTTTACTTTATTCAAGTTTTATTATTATTGTATTTTTTTAATGTATTTTTACTTTATTAACTTATTGTTAAATTAACATTTTATTAATGTATTAATGTATGTGTCCCCAACCCCGGATGGGGTGACACGCAGTGATTCCTTGCCACATGGCTTAGCATCAAGCCACAACTTAAATGTTCTAGGCCGCTCCCCATCCCTTCAACAATTACGATGGTAGTAGGCCATTACAACAGTTATACGGAGGCAGGACTTCCCCCTCGCACGAACACACTAGCACAACCAACATTCAATATGACAGAGATAAGAGGGAGCCATGCGATGCCGTCATACAAAAACTTGAAAGTTAGAGCGCCTGGATGGAGTTGGTTCATTTTCGTTTTGGACCTCCTCGCCAGTTGGGAGATCTGGTGTAGTTTCCTTTGTATATCCATTCACCTCTCCTCCGCAATGACAGGGAAGTGAGGCAAGCCTCATCGAGGCTCAGCCTGGTACAGCCACAAAGAGCAGTGACAGAGAAGATAGAACCTTGAGCACGCTCTGTCAATGGCGACTTCTATCCTCCGGCAGAGAGCAAGAGCAGACCGCTTGGCACTCCATGCCACTATAGATGAGCATGTGATAGAGCATAGCTTGCACACCCTTGTAATTGAGCCTAGAAGCTGTCCGAAGGGAGGGGCTACAGACGAGTTCCCAACTTGCTATGTCGAGGAAAAACCATGCCCATAGGATTTCACGACCACCCTGGAACCTCAAGCTACTGAGCCTGAAACACAGGATGGAAGTGGTCTGAAGGGAGAGCCTGCAGAAGAGCTCCCAATTTGTTATGTAGAATAAATACCATGGACAGATGACTACATCCCCACCCGCCATTCTGAGAAGGTAATGAGCGATGATGAGGCTTGGAACAGTGCCTGCGCAGAGATGAATGTGGATGAGGCCAGAGTAGGGATGAACGTGGAAGTGGGGAATGAAACTTTCGATGAGGAAGTAAACAATGAGTTGCATGGTCCACTCCTCCATGCAGAGCATCTGGCTCTCATGTTCGAACTCCGAGGCCACATGGTAGACCGGGAGCACAGATCCCTCCTCGTGGGACAGTGCTTGGACCTACTCCTTGATGCATACTCCAATGCTCTAACAAAGCAGAAATGTCCAATGTGTGCACAACCATTTTCCATCCCAGCCAGATCCATGTGTGAGAAGGGAAATTGCGACAGGTCACCAGGTATCTGAGTTTTCCTTTGCTAGTTTGGTTTTTCATTATATTTTTGTTCAATGTTAACTCAAACTATGGCCATCTGTCCTAGTTTCCTTTGGGCAGGACAGAGGGCAAAACAATTTTTAGCCTATCTTCCTAGACATATTTCACCCCAAACTATGTTGGTTTCCGGTAAAATGACAACATATTTGGTGGCTCAGGACTACAATATCTCTGTGTATTTTTGTCTATGTTTCTCTGTCAACTTAATATAGCACGTACTCTCCCTTTTTTACTTAAAAAAAAAAAATGTATGTGTCTCCGAGGTGTAGGACAGTCGGTCACTTTGAAACCTACGGGGACAAAAAATCCAACCATGTTAAGGGTTGGTGTGGCTCAGGTCAGGTGTGATCTTCGGGTGATTTTGACGGCTTAAATGCCCCTGAGTAGCGGTTTCCCAAGTCACAGGTTAATCGCACAGCCAGCAGATCCCAAACAAATTAACAAAAAATAAATATATATTAATGTATGTATAGTTTAATAATGTATTAATTAAATAATTAATACAATACATTATTAAGATGTTTATTAATTAACTTGTTACATTATAATACATCACATTTTACAATAATGTATTCATACTTTAATTAATCAATACATTAATACTTAAATATATTTACTTATTAATACATTAATTAATATATCATTAATATATTAATATATTAATTCATTATTTAATATGACATTAATTTATTTATACACTATTAATGTATTTTTCATTGTGAATGTATTACTTTATAATTAATTTAGTAATCTATTTATATTTTATTTATTTACATATACTATTGATGTATTTTTTCATTACTAATGTGTTATTTTATAATTAATTTAGTGATTTATTTAAATTTTATTAATTTATTAATAATATACTAATATATTAATATTTTATAGAAAACATGTTTTTCTTTATAAATCTATTTAATTTATTAATTAATATGTTACATTATTCTTTTATTATTATTTTAGTAATCTCTTTACTTGATTATATTACATGTATTATTTTATTTGTGATTAATGTATTATTTTGTTAATCAATTTATACTTTACACTATACATTAATGTAATGTATTAATACTTATGAGTATACATTACACTAATGTAAAAATTAATTATTACATTAATTATGTAAGAATATATTAATTATTATTGAGGTCGGCCATCAACTAGCAAAAATCATTTTATAAAAGTGGTTGATATGCGTCGATCGACGTCATTTTTCACCTTTCTAAATTAATGGTGTTGATCAATGTATATTAACCACTTTTATAAAGTGGTTTTATAAAGTGGTTGTTGCTAGTATATATATATATATATATATATATATATATGATCAAAAAAAAATTAATGAAAGGAAGACTTCAATAATAAAATCATAAGTTTTAAATCCATCGAAATATTTCAGAAGAACTTCGCCCAATCCATCGGAAATTTTGAGAGAAAGTACTCCGAAGTCATGAGAGGATTTGCACAGAACTACTTTGAATCCATCAGAGGTGTTGAAAATAAGTATGTCGAAGCTATCAACGATCTTGAAAGTGTTAATTATATCTGTAACCTCAACAGTATGTGACTATACACTGCCAACTGTCATGGCCAATTGTACAATTGTTTCTTGATTTAACTCAGCTCTTTTCCTCTAATCAACACTCTCTACTCATTCCTGTTTTTCCAATTTCATCTTCTTTGTATTATCTTCTTTGCTTCTCATTTTTTCAAAGTATGAAAGCTTAGGATGTAATCCTCTTCACAGTGTCTGGAGAGCAGCCCGATCATAAGAAGATGAAAGCAGGGCTTACATTGTCTCGTAGACAAGAGCACGAAACACAAGATTCTTCACAAAGCTTGGAGAACATTTCACAATCTGCACTACGCTCAAAATATCAATGAAGAAAGAAAGCACGAGGAAGCAAAGCAACAAAAGGATTAAAAAAAATTAAAGATCCGTGAGCATTTAAAGAATTTTTGAAAGATTCGCGAAATTCTTTCTTAAGGAGAAATTTCTTGCACAAGAAGAAAAAGACAAGCTCAACAACCATAATATCGGCCCTGTGAACAGATATGAGCCATTAATCAATCTTAGAAAAGATGAGGAGCATGTAGAAGAGGCAAACATTTTTTTTTCATCCGTAAGATCTAAGTGTGAGCAAGATCAATCGTCAGATAAAGAAAAGATGAAGCCACGACCATCATATCTCATTAGAGAGATATCGACGGTGGGGATGCATTGCGGGGATCGGGAAGAAAATTAAAGTTTGTTCAAGTTTTGAGACATCTATCACTCAGGATCGTTGATCTTTCTAGATCAACAGATCAATGACAGATATCTATTGCTCTACAAATGCACATCTTAACATTATGGGGATCGAAAAGAAAATTAAAACGTTAGCAATTTGTGAGACTGTTATCACTGAGGATCGTTGATCTTTCTAGATCAATAGATCAATGGTGGATATCAATCCCACCTCGAATGAGCATCTTCACTATGCGGAGATCAAAAATGAAATTAAAGAGTGAGCAAGTTATGTCTCCACAATCACTCTTGGTTGTTGATCTTCAAACAAGTGACACATGTCACACGATCGCGTACTCTGGGAGGAAGTAAGAAAAATCTAAGGAGTAAAGGACTCTATAAGGCCCAAAGCTTCGAATATCTAGAATAGATCTAGTTCGTTCATCTAAGTGGAAACATGGCAGGACATCCTGCACTCCGACGAGAATCACTTCAGAAGGAAGACGGATGCGAGAAACCAGAACTCCCGAAGGCTCGAAGCTTGTAGTTCATCTAGAATGTCCATCATCGAGGACACACGATGCGAGATCTCACACTTTATAGAATTAGGAGACTCGGCACTATGGAAGGTTTTGTGGAGCGAGATCTACCTAAAGTCCCTAAGGCACAAAAGTGAAAAGTGGATCTAGAATGTTGAAGCTAGAAGGGACACGCGTCATGCAATCCTGCACTTTAGAGCTACAACACTTTGGAGGAGAGCCGAAAATGTAAAGAAGTAACTCCTAAAGCCCTGGATTTTGATGTTAATCTCAGTCGTCCACTCAAGATGCCACGTGGAGGAAGATCTCGCACTTCAGAATTCACAGTCCTGAGGTCAACGTGTATTAGCAGTCGTAAACTCCCAAACATCAGAGTTCTGAAGAAGATATTGGTCATTCATTTGTAGAGGTCTAAGGATCGTTGGATATACACCTCTATGGATAACTTGTTGCCTCGGTACTTCATGAGCATTGTGCTTGTGAACGGTGAAATATCTCTAAAGCCCGAACTCCCAAAATAATTCTGATTCATAGATATCGATGGGTAATTGAGACCGTCAACCTCTTCCCTTGTTCGGAGTTCTACGAATTCAGAGGATTGTAAGGCAAGAAAGAAATATCCTCTAGATCCCTAAAGGCCTAAAGGAATGAATTCCTGAAATAAATGAGGACCGTTAATCTCAAATCCACGAGCATCTTTGATCTTTTCATCGCATCTTTTATTTGGTATTTTGGATATTCGAAGGAACTGAGACCTTCAAGTGTCTTAACGCCTGAAGCCGAAAAGCTCGAAGCACCTAGTTTTCATCCCTCGATCATATGAGAAGCTAAACAACAAATTTTTTTGGCTCTCGACTAAACTTAGAAAATCCAATTCCGCTAGTAGAGGGGATAAAATTTCTAAAGAACATAGCTCATAGCTCTGACTCTGTAGATATTACACTCGGATAGTCACATCCAGCCACATCAAATTTAAAGAAGGAGTCTACCTCATTGTTTTTGTCCCAAAGTCAGAACAAAGGATTTCATGGACCTGGTCTTATGCATAGGAAACAGTTAAGCCCAAAAATCTCTAACAAATTTTTTCTGTTAATTTTTTTTTTCAAAGATGGCAACCTCTAGCAAATTAGGACCAACAAAAGAACTGATTCTTCTTGGAAAGAACTGAGTTATGGTCTCTTCAAATGAGATCCTTCTTACAAGCACAAGAGTGTTGGGATCTAGTGGATCTTGGCTATGTGGAACAAGATCCACCAGACCTTGTTGCCATGACCAATCAATAGAGAACTTCTCAGGCAACACAAAGGAACAAAGAGAATAAAGAAAAATTATGGATTCAAAATTCAGTGGATGACCCAATTTTCTCAAAAATCATAGGCGTTCTTACCTCAAAATAAGCCTAGGACATCCTTAAATCAGCTTACCAAGGAAATGACAGGGTCAAAACAGTTAAACAATAGACTTTGAGGACACATTTTGAGACTCTAAAAACAAGAGAGTCTGAAAATGTTGATCAGTTTATGACTAGATTCATTGGAATTGTCAACCAGATCATATTGAATGGTGAAGACATCCCTGATCACAAAATTGTTGAGAAAGTGCTCACAAGTCTAGAAAAGAAATTCTAAATGATTGTTACAACCATCCTTGAATCCAAGGATCTGTCAAATTTTTCAACAGATGAATTAATGGGATTTCTATTGACACATGAGACCAGACTACATCTAGAAGATGAGTCAATACCCAATGCCTTCAAGACTTAATTCTCCTTCAACAAAGGGAGAGGAAGAGGTAGAGGTCACCAAGGAAGAGGGAGAATTCTATGTAACCATCACTCAAGTGAAGGTCACAGGAAACAGAACCAGAATAAAAAATTCCAAGGTCACAAACAATAGAGCCAGAATCATAACTTCCAAGGTCACAGAGAACATAACCAAAATCACAATTTTCAGCCTCAAAGAGGCAGAGGGAGAAGATCAAATGAAAAAACAAACATATAATGTTATTACTGCAAAACGTATGAGCACCATGGATCTGAATTCTAGAAGAAGAAAGAATATAAACTCTCATGCAAAGTACATGTCTCAAATCATGAAGGAGAAACCTCAGGTGGTATGTTTCTCTTATGACACAATACTGAAGAACAAAACAAAGATATATGGTTTCTGGACAGTGGATGCAACAATCACATGACAAGTAACAAATATTTACTTCCATTCATTGATTCTTCAATTTCATCTAATATTACACTTGGAAATGATTCCTTTGTCAAAGTTCAAGGAAAAGGACCTGTACCTATTCTTACAAAACAAAACGTAAAGAAAGACAAAAAAATTCTATCATGTTTAAGATCTGAAACATAATTTGTTAAGTGTAGGAAAGCTAATTGAAAATGGCTATAAGGTATTTTTTGAGGGAGCGTTATTTAGGATATATGACAAAACCCCCAACATAAAATTTATTTATGAAATCCACATGACTAGGAATAGAATGTTTCCCCTTACCCTTAGAATTGCGAATCTGATCTATAAATATGCACAAAATGCATCCACCCTAAATGAAACTATGGTTTGGCATGCAATATTTGGACATCTACCCTTTCAGAGTCTCAGCCTTCTACAAAAGAACTCCATGGTCAAAGGTCTACCTGCCTTCAAAGAGAAAAATCCCCCATATGAGTCTTGCATTCTTGGAAAAAATAAGAGAACTAGTTTTCCATAATCCTCCACTCAAGCCAAACAACATTTAGAGATGGTTCACACTGACCTATGTGGACCAATGCAGACAAATTCAATAGGTGGTAGCGTTTATTTTTTAACGTTTATTGATGACTCTAGCAGGAAAATATGGATCTATTTTACCAGACACAAGTTTGAAACTTTTGCAAAGTTCAAAGAATTCAAAGATGAAGTTGAAAAATGAGTGGAAAATATGTAAAAGTTCTCAAGTTAGATGAAGGAGTACAATACAACTCTAAATAATTTGTAAATTTCTGCAAATCATAAGGTGTCATTATGCAAACTATAGCTGGGTATACTCCACAATAGAATGGAGTGGATGAAAGGAAAAATCGGACAATAATGAACATGAAAAGAAGCCTTCTCAAAGAGAAATCTTTGTCAAATACATTTTGGGCTGAAGTAATAGCATGCTCAGTTTATCTCCTGAATAGATCTCCAACCACTAGTTTCAAGATGAATGTCCCTCAAGAGGCATAGAGTGGGACAAAGCTAAATGTTACCCATCTCAGGAAATTTGGATGCATAACATTCACTCACATCCCTTCTGAATTGAGGAAGAAACTTAATGATAGAAGTGAGAAATGAATTTTTGTTGGCTACAATGAGACATCCAAATCCTACAGACTCTACAATCCGATTTCAAACAAACTAATACCCAACAGAGATGTCAAATTTCTTGAAAATTAGTTTTGGAGTGAGTATGAAACGCGGCCTATGACAGTCAAAATCCATTGCTCCCACTTCCTAAAGACACAGATAATTCAAGAGAGCAAACACATCATCCTACTCTTCCAACATTGCAAGTACAAGAACAGCCTAAAAGTTCTCAGGATAACTATCCTTCCAACAGAAATTCATCCTCTGAACTTCAAAATCAAAGAACTCGAAGTTTGGGATAAATCCATCAGCAGTTGGATGAAATTGATCAGCACAATCTTTTTTCAATAATGTCATGTCAACCTATTTTTTTTAAAGAGGTAGCTAAAGAGACACATTGGGTTCAAGCCATGAACCAATAGATTGAATCCATTGAGAAGAACAATACATGGGATGTTGTTGATCTTCCCAAACATAAGAAAAGTATTGGTGTCAAGTGTGTTTACACAACTAAACTCAATGAAAAGGGGTGGATTGAAAAACACAAGGAAAACTTGTTGCCAAAGAATTCTCACAACAACCAAGTATTGATTATGGTGAAACTTTTGCTCAAGTAGGAAGGTTGGACACTGTAAGGACTCTCTTATCCATAACTTCTCAACACAAATGGAAAGTACACCAGATGGATGTCAAGTCATCTTTCCTAAATGGTGTCTTAGAAGAAGAGGTTTGTGTGTACTAGGTACTTGGATTTGAAGTCAAAGAGTAGCCAGCCAAAGTGTATCAATTGAAGAAATCCTTGTATGGCTTAAGGTGTAGTGGCCAATTTAATTTAACTTCCAGTAATTCTTCAAACAAGACAGTAACTTCTACTAGATTTATGAAAATTCAATAATTCCTTCATATTTTAGCACATACGCATGTAATTTAACAACGAATATTAAAATTGTATAACAGAATAAAAAAAAATACATAATTTTAAATACCTGGGTCTGGCACTAACCCTCCGCTTTCACTTGCCTTGTTGACCGCTGCTGAACTGTGTAAACACTACCCAAAACCTTGTTCCACCCTGCCAACTAGGACAAATTCCTAGCTCCAGGATATCATATGGATATCCTGGCCCCCGTGCCAAAAACCTCCATCAAACCAGTGCCCCTGTACTAAACCTTCCCACTCCCAAACTCAACTCCTCTCTGCAAATCCAAGATAGCCCCAAAAATCCATCCCCCAAAATCTCCCATCGAATGATCATCCCCTTCGTAAACCTCCTCCCTCTCCCTATCCTCCCTTCACCGCCTCATGCATTTACTTCCTTACCTACTCCTCGTTAATGCCCCTTATCCTTTCCTTTATTATATTATCCTCTTGTAATTAATATGTTATCCCTTTCCGTGTATGCAACCTTTTAATTTAAACAATATAACTTATTAATCTTTTAAATTTAATACTCATGTTATTAAATGTAATAGGTAGTTAATTAATTAATTAATTAATTAATCAAAATTATAACCTTTAATTAATTAATAAATACTTAATTAATATCATTA